>WOGO01001005.1:0-19816 GCA_015342085.1 Leptinotarsa defecta | reverse complement strand
GAATTTCCCCCTTTTGTTTTATATCATACACACTCGTTAATATTTATATCTCTGTATTTATATCCTGGACCCGGAAGTCACGCAGGTAGCTATAGCTGCCTATGTGGTGATGTTAGATGATGCCTGGGAATGCTAGATCTTCTAATGTTAAATCTAACATTTTCATTCATTTAACATTTTCATACCTTTACAGGTATCAGGAAATATAAAATTATTCAACATTATAAAATATTTTTTTAAGAAAAATATTTCTCAATTTATTTTGGAATAGAATTTCATTCAGATTAACATCCATTAAATTTTTTATCTTATTGTAACATTTGATGCCAATATGCTATGGTGAATTTTCTCAGACTGACAACCTTGCATAGGTTTGTCGAAGTCTTCTTTATTCCTAGTATTATACATATGACTTCATTTTGGTTTCTTTTTGTCTTCATAATCAGCTCAAGAATATATAAACATGGATGGGTTAGTATTTAGATTCTTGAATAAAGGTTTACATGTCGTTATTGGATGAGCATGACACATTGTTCTTATTATCCTTATTTGAGATAGAAATGCCCTTACAAAGTGACAAGATGACCCCCCAAAAGATCACGCTATATTGCAGACTTGACTGAACTCTTCCAAAATATAATAGTCCCAAGATGTCTGCTGATACAAATGGTTTTTTTCTATTAAGGCTGAGGCCATTTACAAGGCTATATCTTTCTATTTCATTAGATGCCTTATTACTTAGTTTTGTTAATTGGTCCATGTTATTGTGTGACATCAGCATATATTATCATTTGATTTACTGAGGTACAGGCGTCTTCAATGTCACTCAGAAAGGCTATAAACAATAGTGGTCCCAAGAATGAACCCTGTGGAACTCCTGTATTTATCATTCTTGAATCTGATTTCTCATTATTCACTACTGTCGTCCGTGTTCTGTTTGTTAAGTAGGTATGATGTTATGCATTGAAGCGGAACAGCCCTAACGCCTAATCCTTCCAATTTCATGATTTTATGATGCACTGATCATGATTAACAAATGATGATCAATAGTATCAAGAGCCCGACTGAAGTCACAGAACAGTCCCAGAACATTATTTCTATCATTCAGACACTGTAGATAAACTCTAGGCAATCAGAAATTGCTAAGCTGGTTGTGATTTGTGCTTACGGAAACCATTCTGATTTGCAACATATTGACAATATGTTGGAGAAACGTGTCTTTGACAATTTATAGTACCAGATTTAAACGAAAAAAGTGAATTACAAACCCAGGCTATACTGGGTGCCTGGATACTTGGGAATCACAGATGTATTGTTAGCAAAATCTATTGCTTGACTGAAGCGGGAAATGGATCAAGAAGATACATAAAGAGTACTGCAAAAAACACCAGGTAACGCAAACCCATTCGAAAAAATAACCGAAAAACCGCTTCAACACCACAGAGACCAGATCAGGATGATTATAGGGCTCCTCACATTGTCTTACACTCAGGTGGAAGTAATGGAACTGAAAGATAGAGATAGCTCGCCATGTTTTGTGGGAATGTAAGTCAGTAGATCATAGATGACAAACAATTTATGGATCACCAAAATTATGCCTTGAAGGATACTACAAACATCCAACAAAGGATCTGTGAAAAATAGTCCTTCCATTAGCATTGTGTGATAATGTGGAACCAAGCTTTATGGTCATAAAAATGTATTCAATTTACAAAAATGGTTTGAAGTATTGATTTCGAAAGATAACGAATAATGTTTTGCAATGAGTGTCAATATATGTCATTTTTCTGTCCATTTCACCAAACCAAAACCAATGAAAATGGTAAAACGGACAAATCTAGCGAACTCCTAGATTTTCAAATAATGCCAATTTTCAGTTTTCAATCGTTGTCAATATCAATGTCAGTTTTGTTTAATTCCCATAGAAATATCCTAACCACGTAGGATGTACGAGACATTAATAGAAGAATGATGACATGCACTTACCTTGTTCCAAGAGAAGATGTCCCTGAAGAGTTCACGACCGACAGAACAAGAAAAACTGTCGTTGCTAAGAATAAGAACTTGTCTAAATACAAACTTCGTCCCTTCCCCCATCCCCTCCACGTAGGCAACTCTGATATTTTGATTGGATTTTTGGATGGTAAACATCTTGTGTTATCTTTTCTTTCTTGATAATTTCGGTGAGGTCAGTGGTTTCGAATCAATTGCAATTTTAAACAGGTTATCGTTAGTGTTCATTTAATATGAAATTGAATGTCACAGCAATGAGTGCGACCTCATCAGAGGGAATGTATTTTTCCATGAAGGAAAGATATTTTTATTTGTTCAATACAGAGGGTTCTGACTTGTACTCATAGTGGAATCAACGAAGTTTTTTTCTTGGAAGTTCACAGAAGCAGCTCTGAATTTGATGATAATGTTTTCAAATTTTTGTTTTTGCTTATCATTAGAAATGGAAAAAGAATAATGTTTCTCAAAATATATAATATCTATACTTATAAATGCGAAAGTCACCTACTTAACTCTTACTCATTCAACTCTGTTTCTCTTAGATGCGCCGTGGGGGTAAAAGGGGTGCGTTTACATATGAAAATTACCTTTTCATCACTATTTCTCCCTACCGCTATATTTTCGGAGGCTGAAATTTTGTATGTAGGTCCGTTTTATGTTGCAGAAGTGCAATAAGAAAACATTTTTAAATATTCCAACTGGGGCGCCAGCTGCGGGACAAGAGGCGCGTTCATAAAATGAAGTTGATTTTTCATCACTGTTCCTCCATGCCCTTAAATTTCCGGTGGGTGAATTTATATCCAGTATCAGCATTGCACCCGTGCGGAGCCGGAGCGGTTCGCTACTTTATAAAAAAGGAAGTTTTGCGTGGTTTTTCCTTGAAAAAATTCTCTATATTTATTGATATATACACTGCATAATATTATGACAACAACGTGAAAATGGTGTCGAACGGATATGTTTTTTTTTCAAATCAAATCAAACTCCATTCATTCATTTCATTATTGTCTATCATACAATTTATATTACTGTTACAGATTATATAATACAGAAACTTCCTAAGCATAAATGCTTATAGTGCATATTTCTGCACGATTTTTTTTTTTTTAAATTTTAGTGCTCAAATATTTGGAGAGACGCAAACTGATCGTGTCTAAGGATTTGAAAAATTTGTTTTTTTTTTTCATTTTTTGTATGAAAATATTGGAGAATGACGTGGGTATTTTGAGTAAAATTGAGTAGAAATGTGAAGTTGATGACTTGTGATGCACTGTTTGGGCCCTTTGGTGTAGTAATGTATATTACTGGAGTTTCTTCCCAACACCAAATCGTTATTTTTAACACCTCGACACATGTTTCAATCACCAAGTGATCATCTTCAAGAGGAAGATTGAACTGGAAAAACTTGCAAGGCTAACACTATTTATACTATACAGGTGTACCACACATACAGGTATACCACACCTTTAGTGTCTTAAATTAATTTTGCATTAGTTTTACAATACGTCTAATCTAATCTAATATTAAAACGTTATAGCTATATATGAAACCATTTTCAAGCTAATTTAGGACAAGTAGATAAGCAGTATTGTGAAATTAATTATATAGCTTAAAAATGGTTTTATATATAGCTACATTTTAATATTAGATTATATTAGATTAGATGTATTGTAAAATTAATAGATAAGACAAATTGTAAAATTGATTTATTAATTTTTTATTTTATTATTTATTTTTGTTTATTTATTTTTTGATTTATTTAATTTTTATTTATAGGTATATTTTATTTTCATTAATTATTTTTTTAATTATTCAAGTATAACTTATATAGGGTCTTCAATTCCATAACGAATGTTTGGAATACAAACTGAATAGGAAAAAATGTTTTTTGTGTAATTCAATGTTCATATAAAAGTAGTCGTTTCTAGTATTTGTATAAAGATGAAAAGGTAGAAAGCCATAACCTTTCCTTTTATTTATTTATTGATTATCCGTTTGACATATCAGTATGTATACTATTTGTCCAGCAATGAAGAACACATGAAAACGTAGTGTCTGTATCAATATAAAAACATTCTAAAATTACCTAACATATAATATAAAATACAATATATAAAATAAAATACAATATCAATGTAGGCTTCAAAAAAATTTCAATACATACTTTTCAGAACTTGACCTTTTTCATTTGTCATATTTAAAATTTTAAAAAAATGGCAATCAGACGACTTCATCAGGAGATTGTTCATTAAACTTCTGAGTAGTCGTTTATTATCATTTTTATTTTATTTTTATTTATTATTTGAACTTAATGTACTACTTGACAAATGAAAATGCATACCTCTATTTATTATGAAGTAATAACTTGACTCTAGGGTTTGTGTGCACATTGATGTAACATTTGAGACTTTGTTACAATTCTGTAATGTACTTGACATAGTTACGTTTTTGTTTTTTATTTTAATTAACCATTAGTGTTGAATGTATTTAAGATTATTCTTGTTTTTTTAATATTTTTTTCTTTTTTATGTTCCATTTGGTATTTTATTAATAGTTTGTGGTGTACTGGACAATTACAATAGTTTATATCAAGGATTTTACTTGTTGGGTTCATAACTGAACTCTAATGCTTGACTGGTTTCAACAATTGAAATTTTCTTAATGTAACATTTAGGAATTTATAATAATTCTGTAGTGTACTTGACCGATAAATAAATAAATAAGTAATTTGATTAACTGTATGTCATCGTCTATGTAATGATAAAAAATTTTATATTTCTTTGGATTCAAAATATTTTTAAAATGGGAAAGAAATGTTTTGGTTTTCTACTGCCCCATCTTTGTACAAAAAAAATGTGGGAATCTACCCAAGAAAGGAAGAAAGTAAATTATTTCAAAATAAACTCTGCAAAAAATACTTTCAAAATTAGGAAAAATATGGTTTAAAAAAAGGGTTTTTTTGTAGTAAAATTGTCAAAATCATCAGAATCATTCATTTATTTCTACTGAAGGTGACAGAAAAGTTCTCACCTTCTCTATCTTCCAACCTCACTCCAACATTTGGCAAAACTTCATCTCTTAATTTATCACACTCTTTAAGTATATCATTTGCTTTTAAGGTTATTGCACTAGTTCGAACATTATCTCTGAATTCGGCTAAAATACTCAAATAGGGTTGAATAAGACATTCCGCCTGAAACAAAAATATATAATTAGTGAATTTTATACTTTCTATTCAATGTCGAGCATAAATTGACATTTGCCTCTGTGGATTTCATCCAATAATATTAAAAAAAAACAATTCAAGGGCACAAACATTAAAATAGACATTAGTACTGAAGGAACAATTATAGTACCAAGCCATCTTTAATGTCTTAGTATGGTATCAGATTATATTTGAAAAAATATAAGTATGAATTGAAAATTTCAGTTTCTTTGAAAGCTAATGCTCCACTGAAAAATAACAGAAAACACAACACAAATGAAATTGAAAACACGCTACCTCAATCCTTAGTTATTGAAATGGTTTTAAATTCTTAAAAATTGAGTTTAAACAATTCAAGGTGAACATAATCAAAATAAACTAAAATTTCAACTTATAAAAATACTTTTACGTTTTCTCTATGGGTTCGACAATAATTGACCACACTATACAATTGAACTCAACTTTATTTTACATCTATAATGCCAATACAATACAAAAACTTCACCTGAACTTCTGACTAATACTCTAATGTCTATCACCTTATTAACTCACTTCCTACCGCACTTTCAATTAGACAAGAGTCTAATGCAACGGTCAGCAACAAGCGGATCGCGGTCCGTTTGCGGACCGCGAAAGGTCGAACCACGGACCGCGAAAGGTCGAACCACGCACCGCGAAAGATCGAACCTTGGACCGCCAAATATTGTAATGTGTTGTATACCAAGTATAAATTAATGGGTAGATGAGGTATACTATACCTTTATTAATTAAAATAATATTTTTGAGTCACATATAATTCAACTTAGTACTTATTTTATTTTGAATTGTCTAGTTAACCTGTTTTACAAGCATCTACAACTAATATGGTTTGATTAGTTTCCTATCTAGCCTGTGTGTGTGTGTGTGTGTTTTTTTTTAAGCAACTTGCCGACCTCTGCTTTAATGCCCGATGGCAGTGCAAATATATCCCGACGAAAGTCTTCGGAAGTCGGAAAAAATATGCTTGACGCGACGCGACACCTAGAACGACTGAGAAGCACAAGTAGAGTTGTGCGCGACTTTGGCATAGTCACAGTCGATCGACGAAGACCAGCGGCGACTGGCGATACTTTTGCTTCAGGGGATAATTTACAACACTACCCCCTTCCCTTAAGCCATTCGCCCAAACAACATTCCAAGTAGGAATCCATGTAAGGACTCAGTCACTCTATGTGGACAACTTTAGTTTTGCTTCTGGATGACAATTGAATTCTGTACACCAGGTCGTTCATCTTTTTGATCACCAAGTAAGGTCCTTACATGCTCTCTGCAATTTGGGACACAAACCTTTCCGACGATGGGGTTGGTAGAGCCACACTGCATTGCCCTCCTTGAAGCTCACTGACATCGACTTTTTGTCATATCTCATCTTCATCCTGTCGCTGTAAACCTGTAATTTGGAACTAGTAAATTTGTGGTCAATTTCCAGTAACTCATGCACGTCATTCACATAGTCTGGAAGCGTACATCTTGAGATTCATTGGGCTGCCACACATTACATCTATCGGAAGCTTCAGTTCTCGACCAGTTAGCAACATGGATAGTGTGTAACCTGTCGCATCATGTTGGGAGCTCCGGTATGACAACAGAAAGATAGTTATTCAATGTGCGATTATTCCTATCGACCATTCCATCGGACTGTTGATGAAAACCGGTTTATCTTGTCTTTTTCATTTCCAACAACCATTTCCTTCCATAAATTCAATTCGAAGTTGCAGCCCTGATCCGACTGTGACTCCTGGGGTACTCAGTACCTGGAAATTACATAATGAAACAGAGCTTCTGCCACCGTCTTAGCGGGGTAATGCTACTACTTCAGGCCGTTTGGAGAAATAATCCATCACAACTATTAAGTCTTGTTACCAGATGTAGCCACAGGAAGTGGTCCCAGAATGTCAATTGCAATTCTCTTGAAAGGGCACCTACTGTACTGCTTCAACCTTCCCCTTTGCCGTCTTCAGACCCTTACACCACACCTTCACGTCTTGTCTGAAATTGACCCAATAGTACCTCTCACGCACTTTCGCTAGAGTTCTATTTACTCCAAAATGCCTTCCAGTGCAAACATATAACTTTTTCAGTATATTTAAAATACACATCTTTGGAAGGATTAACTGGAATTTATGGGTTCTACCATCCGGGCTTTCCAGTGACTAGGTCATCTCGAATGTACATGGAGTCCCATTGGAGATACTAATCCAGTGGGTGGAGTATCAGGTGATTCTGGATAGGTCAGCCTTACCAACCTTTCGAATTCAGCCCCAAACTCTTACAGACTCTTGGGGATGGAACTTAAGTTCTCACCTTCAGTCTTCATAGAATTGTTGAAGGTGCCCAGTACCATACCTTACCTCCAAAACTGATATGACTGCTTCATAATTTTTCTGCTTATTCACTAGAGTATTTTGCAGAATTTCGGAGGCCTTTCCTCGTAATGCCAGTATAAAGGCTGTTAATTTTTCCTCATTTTTCCACCTATTATTTTCCGCAGCAGCTTCAAATTGTCTGCGATAAATAGACCGTGAAGATTCGCTATCGAAGGATGAAGTTTCAATAAACTACTGCTGGAAGGAAGAGATATTGATTCTAATTTGCATTTTTCCTTACTTTTTCAGAGTCCTCCTTTGTTTCCTTAAATACTTTTTTAAGTTATTCCTGAAGAAATTCCTGTACCTCCCCTTTACTCACATGAAATTTTAATTTTTTTAATAAATAAAGGTACATTTGATGGTCTCTTTCTTGTTTGTCCTGGATATTTAAAAGCAAGTCTCTTGTCTTTTTTCTGTTTTTCCTGGATACTTAGTAACAATTCACAATTTTCGTTTCGGTGTAACCGTTCTTCCTCTTCCTTCATTCTCCGCCAGGCCTGCTTGCATAGCCTTGAACATTCTTTTGAGTTTTTCCATCCCGTCATAATCATTTTCACCATAAAAGAGAAAATGCTCAGTCAATTATCCCACTTCTGACACCAAATGTTACGTCTTCCCCGTGGGTTCGACAATAATTACCAACACTGTACAATTGAACTCAACTTTATTTCACTACTACACTGCCAATACAACACAAAAACTTTAACTGAACTTCAGATTAATTCTCAAATGTCTATTGCCTTACTAGCGGGAATAATTTACAATAGTTTTCCAAAATTTACATTTTGACTATTTTGTTATCTAATAAAAATACAATGTCAGTCTATGTCAATCATGATGTTACTGTTGAGATATTCGTTTTAATTTGAAAAAGCCTTACAGGTCAGATTACAAGGGCGTAGCCAAAGTTGTATATAGGGGGAGAAATCACAGATTATATTGTTTTGATCAGTGTTTTCAACACATGAGTTTCACATGAGCAGTGGAGATAGTAATTAAAAAATATATAAAAATCAGAAATAGCTTCATTACTTGACAAACAATTTACCAGGCTCTTCACAAAATCTTTTCAAAACTTCTCATACAATTTCACGTTTTTATTCTTCAACAATTTTTCGGTGAAAGCCTAGCATACATAAACTGTTTAAACGTTTTTCAGGCATCATAGCCCGAAACTAAATTTTTACATGTCGCAAGGACAAAAAAACCTTTCTATATGACTCGTTGTACACGACTGTGCCAACGAAATATTAATTGCTTTTCTTGTAGCCGAGAAGAAGGTGTCCGCCTCTTTCAACACATCTGTAGCTTGTTTGGTTTCAAAAATATTGAAAATCTGTTCACATTTTGCCATTTGAATTTTTATTGGGGCTCCCTCAATTTTGAAATTTCAAATACGGATCGGATCTGTATTTTTTTATTGTGAAAGGAAAGTTTTTTGGATTTTCTCGAAAATTTCGGTAATTTGTTGATCATCAAATAAATTATCATTTTATTATGGCCCTATTGAACACTTGAAAAGATAGTGTACCACAGCTTATTCTCAAAACTTTACCAAATATTTGAGATGATATCACAAACCTCTATCTGTATTTTCAGTTAAGTTATCCCGATTCGTACAATAATGTTTAAGAAAAACTAGACTTTCATGCCTAGCCTCCATTTCGGCCCTAGCAGTGTTCAATTGGGTGTCAAAACAGTAATATAAAATACATTTTATTGTTCACGACAAATGAGCTGATATTGATTTCAAACCTAAATATAAATGAAATTCAAAACTTAAATGAAATACTAAAGAGTTGGAGGACTATTGCTTATATTGTAGAATAGTTTATCTGATCAGATTTCTCCATTGGAAAGATGTATGTTGAAAAAAAAAATGAAAAACTTTTTACTCACGTTGTTTGATCCATCAGTAGAAATGGGAAAACCTATTGTGTCAGACTGATATACAGTTCCAAATATTTTCAACATGTCTGTAACATACAGACCTATATCATGTAACATCAAACAATTTGGTGGCTTCCTCTCCCTCAAATAAATATTGCTACTAGTAACAAGGTCTCTTAGTGATTCCAGAGCAGTTCTGGTATCAACATTATCTGAAATGATTTATTATGATTCTAAAGTTTTTTATTCAACAAGAAAAAAAGGAAGTTAAAACTCACCACATAAAGCAATATGCACATTTTCCTTAGTTTGTATGAATTTGTTGCTGAGAGTTTTTTCCTGAATGGACCATTTAGAAAATGTATTGAATGTTGTGTTTTCAACTGATATATTTTTCACAGCACATTTAATGTTTAAGAAAAACTCCTAAAACCATTAATTGAAATGGGTTTCATCAAAAGTGAATAAAGTCAAAAACTCACGTTGAACAACTTTTCATATTGTAATGCAATTTCCATGGTGTTTGGACTATAATCCAGAGTATCTCGCCAAGAATGCAACAAAAAAGCAAACCTTAATTGCCTCGAACTATACTTGGAAAGGGCATCTTGAATGCTGACAAAATTTTTCAATGACTTTGACATTTTGCAACCAGCAATAGTTAGGTGTCCAGAATGCAGAAAATACTTCACCCAGTCTGGATTACCAAAATAGGCCTACAATTTAACAAAATATAGTAGTAGTCTCATTACAGTGACAAAATTTTCTAATTATCACCCCACCTCACTTTGAGCTATTTCATTGTCATGATGGGGAAATTTAAGATCAACACCACCAGTATGAATGTCCAAAGTTGGCCCAAAAATATCGGAAGCCATTGCCGAACATTCTATATGCCAACCTGGTCTACCAAGTCCCCATGGTGATTCCCAAGCAGGTTCTCCACTTTTACTTTTCTTCCACAGAGCAAAATCATTTGGAGACCGCTTCTCACTTCTTTGTTCTGCAGTGGTTAAATCTCCTGAAATATTTTCATGAGTGAGATATCTATGAAGGGTGTTCCATGTAAATCAACAAAACTCATAATTGTTATGTAATTGAAATATATTTCCATTCGTATATATATAGCACTCATATCATCTACATTCTATTGACAATTTGCTCACTCAATTTCTTGACTAGTGATGGAAAATTGTAAACTAAAGCTCAAACACAATGCATTTATGATTCAACAACTGTCCCCAAAGGGCAAGCCAGTGTAAGGGCGACGACATCTCCCCCTTCAAAGACGCCATCTATGGAATCGACAGCGAACTCAATCCTCCAATATTAAAGATAAACGAGGCTCCATTAGGCGGTCAATTGCAAAGCCAATCGCCGACAAAATTTGTCCTGTCATTCACTGTAACGTAACTAGTTATAAACTAGAGCCCAAACACAACGCATTTATGATTCAACACCAGACAGTGCTGTTTCGACCAGCAATAGATCTCATCAGTGGTGCTAGGCCGAACCAAAAATGCATTGTTGGACTCAACTGTCCTCGAATATTAAAGATAAACAAGACTCCTCAAGGCGGTCAGTAGCAAATCCAAGCTTCGACATTGACCGCTGGCAAGATTCGCCTTCTGTCTTTCACTGCAGCTTTTACTGTAAGTCAACTAGTTGAAAATCAGAGCTCAAAAATAACACATTCATGATTCAACACCAGACAGTGGTGTTTCGACCCTAGGTCTAATCGGTCGTGCTAAGCTGTAACAAATGCGTTGCTGGACTCCTTGAACCGCCTTGTTTACCTTTGATATTCGAGGATTGAGTTCTTCATCATACGAATTACTATTCTGAATGTCTAGAATAAACAAATTCCACGAAAAAATTGAAAACCTGGAAAAACATTTGAGTCATTCGGACATTCAAAATTCTACTTACAAATTGAGTAGTAGCTTAGCCTTGGAACATATAAAAATTTCTTTATAAAACATCTGCAAGATTGAGGTACATTAAATTTTATGTGTGTATATGCCTGAAGTGTGGATTGAACAGCATATGAAGGTTTATTTTGTTCGGCGTTTTAGCTTCGGCTTAATGGGCGTTTACAAGAACAAGAATGGAAAAACATGGCAGTACTGAGATCTCCCTTTCTGCCTACTCCCAAGTGAGAATCCAGTTCTCGAAATAGGAATCATTATTTAACTTATTTAAAAGTAGTGTTGATCATAATATAAACATATAACACATAGGATGACTAATGCAAGAATAAACACAAATTTTGACAAACATAATTCGCATAAGTCTTGCTTTGTGATTTGCTAGCTTATCAAATGTTTTTCAAATATAAACAAAATATGTTACAACAATTTCGCAATGATTTAGTAATCTAAATATCAATAAAAACTTGATTCTATCAATATTGCATCGCCCTATTTATTGCATTTAAGATTACCAAAATGAGCCTTATAAATATAATCTACTAGATAAGAAAATTCTAAATTTCAATGGATTACTTCAAAATATTTTGTCAAAGATATTGGATATCGATCATAATTTCCAAATTTTATATTGCACAAATAAAAATGACCAATTGGATTTTTCCTACAGAATTCTTTAAAGGAAAATTTTTAGTTTGCTTTCTACTACCCTTGCACAGATTCTCTATTGATCTGGATTTATTTATTTGTTATATTAAGAAAAGTAAAACCAGCACAGGTTCAAAAATCACTTAGAGTTCTCTACAAAAATATTTTCCATGTTATATGGATGTAAGATATGTCTCACCATATCAATGTATTTGTCAGAATGAATTTATATAAAAACATTTGCTATCAAATTGAAGATCATTATGAGAACTGACGTAGTTACAGTAATAAAAGTCAATAATATAAATATAAAACGTAATATCACCTTCTCCTTCTTGTAGGCTATTTGTGTCTCCATAAGCTTCTGGAACCAACTTGGCATAATGATATTTTTCTTTTTTATCAAAAGAGGCAACATCAAAATAAACAGAACCATTTGCATTATATGCCAGACCATTTTCGATGATTTTTTCAATATAAATAATTATTTCGGGAATGTATTCACTGACTCTAGTCAAAACGTTAGGTCTGAGTACCTGGAAATATAATAAAAGTAATATGATAAAATAAACAGTTAACAAAAACTACAAAGTGGTAAGTCATGATGTTTGAAATCATTATGCAAATAAGTCTGTCTAGCTGCCCACAAAAATGAAGTGCAGGTAATACACAACCCCTCAAAACTTCTTGTTTCACTCAATTAAGTCTTTTCTACAATTATTTCTCTCTATGAATATGTTTGAGATATACTCAAGGTGATAAATTTTGCATATTATAAAAAATTATGGGTTTAATTCGTAGTATTATATACAAAAAAAAATCTTTTGAGTGTCCATCAAAACAAAAGAAGGCCCAAAAAAGATTATATATAACAATGTATTTTTACAAAATAAAACTGCAAAGTTAAAATTGCCTAATATAGTTATAATTTCATTCAATCACCAGCGAAGATTTTTTTTGACTTCAAATGAAATGTAGTACAGTATTTAAAATATACCTTTATAGGATATAATAATATTTATAATTTGCATATTTAACCCATTAACAGATAAAGGTACATGTGGATGTTATTCAGTTTTTCATGTGTAATAAAATATACATCTGTCTTACTGGGAAAACTGTTTTTTTAATCAATGTTTCATTTGAAATAATTTTAAATAAATTACAAATCAATTTTTTTTTTTATTCATTTATTGGTCTTCAGGTCAAGTTATTGACAATAGACGAGTCAGATTATTAAGTATATTTAGATGCTAGGGTAAGTCGAGTAATAAAATAACTGCATATTAGTAACAAGATGTAGAACTAATAATGATAATAATGAATAATTGGTGTGGAGATGGGTGTTCTTATTGAAAATAGATTTTAACAGTTGACATCTAGTTAACATTATTATGTACATTGTATTGTAACTCTACCATTTTATTTTTGTATATTTTGCATTTCTAAGAGTTCATTGAATTTATAAAAAAAACTGTCATTTAAGAATTCCTTCAATAGTTCCTTGAAATTGTTGAGTGACGTAGCTTCCTTTACCTCAGTTAGCAGTTTGTTGAAAACCTGTATATAAGCATACTGCAGTGATTTTTTGTAGTCTGCTTCGATGTCTAGGAACCACTAGTTCATTGTCATTGTCCATTGTCCATCACTTGACTTATATGGTCAAGTATGAGAGAGTAAGTTGAAAGAAGTATAAGACAGATAAGTATCTCTTAATAAAATGTTTCAGTGGAAATAAATATGATTCTAGATTCATTATCTAACCAATCTTGAAAATATCAGCTAGACATCTATACTTTTTTGAAGTCATTAATTTTGCATGTTTAAGTTAGTATACACCTGCATTTTTTCAAAATTGTTGTCCAATTACTTTTTTCTTGCACCTCACTAATTTTTCTTGTGATTATATTTTGTGCAAATATAGTATTCGTAAATTTTTATACTATGTGTATATATATATATATATATATATATATATATACTATAATATTTGAAATATTCGTGATATACAGGAGAAAGAACCCACATTGAGAAAAAGCCAACAATAGAAAAATATTCATAGAGACGAAGTAGCAAGCGCATCAAGTAGTGAGACAAAAACATGCATTTTGCACTTTATGTTGGCGGGCACACAGAATATTATTTGTCTGTGAGGAATCAAATCAGATTAGTGACTGATTGTCAACTCTCACATATTCAGATGTTTATTTGATGTAATTTAATTCATGTAAAGCAAAATTTAATCACCCCATTAAATTTAAAAAATGAACATTTCCATGCTAGCAGTACAATAACTTCAAATGATGGGAATGCTGTAAGGTGGATTGAATAAAAGTTATTTTCGGAGTCCTGATGTAAACGAACAAATATTTCAAAGCCGTCATAATCTTAAAACATCCTACATTAACCTCTTCATAATAGATAAAAACTTAGCAACAAACTGAAACTTCGAATTGATTTACAGAAACAACGAATTGTTAAAGATTCATTGAAGTACTCATCGATGAGCAGATAAATTTTGAAAGCTCATTGCACTTATAGTCTCAATACTGCTTCAAATTTATACATTTTACTTCATGCAACATGCAATCTTGCATCCACGGAAAAGAGCATTTTTTCTTTCTAAATTTAAAGGCATTGATATAGCAGATCATCTCTCATTGAAAATACCTGCAGCACCACATCATCTGAAGAACAAGATCTGAAGATCAAGATCTTCAGATGATGTGGTGCTGCAGGTTTTTCTGGGTTTCCCTGCAGCTGAAAAAGCAAATGCGCCACTGGAATCAATGAAGTCACCCCAGAGCCCCAATTAATTTTTGTTGTTTTATAATTTCACTAATAAAGTTGATAAAACCTTACGAAAAAAACTGTAATTTAGATATCAACACTGTGACTCCAGTTGAATAAGCAAGAGAAGAAACAATTATAAAGACAACTTGAATTAATATGAATTTAGACTTTTTTTCTCAATGTTATCTGTGTTCAACGTTATTCTTCAATTTATAAGCATTCTGAATACTGTTGAATAATGTATTGAAAATATATTTACATTCAAAGCATCCATATCCTTATGGAAAGCGTCTTCCCAATACCTAGGAAGCACGCTGAATATTGCATTATCTGTAACAGTAGAGCCATATTGATGATCCAGCCATTCTGATAATTGATCTTTGGATTCTCTTATGAATTTTTGTTTTAGTTCTTCCACTCTCGATGTATCCCCACTTTTAATGGCTTGTTCTAGTTCCTCTACAGATTTGGCAAGCCTTGAAATGAATAAAATAGTCATAAAGAATTAAATAATCATAAGTAATGTAATCATATATGTCATATATTCTAGTGTGTTGAAATACGAGTAAATAACACAATAAGTGAATAGTCATATCATTGAAATAATGAACAAAAGTAATTATTTATGGAGGAAATCAGAGTTTTTTTATTACCTATTTATTCACCTTCAGCAATCTGAAAAAAATTTAAAAAATTATTTTGTTTCAGGCTGTGGAAAGTGAAATTTTTCAGAAAGATCAATAAAAAACTCTCATTGAAAAAAGTAATATATTTGAAAATACAGAGTAATATTGTATGTTAATGAAACTTGATCAATATTATAAAGTGTTCAACATACCTTCCTAAGGCGGTTTCAAACATTTGTTTCTTGTCATGATCTGTAGAATTTTTTATTTTTTCTGATAGGTTATTTAATGCCTGAAAAAATTAATTAGAAATAAAAAAACGATTTGTAGATCATATGTTATAACTAACATGATTTGACAAATTATCGAAATACAATGAAAATCAATTATATAACCTCTTTTTAAATCTGAAACAAAAAAAAGTTGTCAAAACTAAAAAAATAAACCTTTCGAATGGAATTTATGAATGTTCACCTTCTCCAACATTTCTACACAGTAGGATCGAGTAAATGCCTGACTAATAATTATCATCGAGCAGCAATATCTTGCTGAAATCAATTGACAGACCGGATTAGAAGTATTATTCCGCGTCAGTTCAGAACAGCATTAATCTCTGGTACTAGTCTCAGACGAAAGTTTCGTTTTTCTGTAAGATCGTTAAGACGAATAAATTAATATTTAATCTTTTTTTTTTTTGAGTAATCTATAAGATTTCCCTTCATACTTCCAACACCAGCAAGTTCTGTGAGAACGAAGAGGGTTCATGATTACCATCTTGATAAAAGTATCGGCCAAATACACATAAAGAGTTATTTATTTTTGGGTCAGTTCTGTCATTTGATTAGTGAACTCCTTACTAGGGATATTTCTCAGAAGTACAACGCAAAAAAAAAAGTTTGATGAATACTGTTAGATTGTAGTTACGCGTCAGCCAAGCAGTTAATGGAAACACTGGCGAAAATTGTTTTTATAAAAATTTTCTCTTACAAATGTGTCATTACTGAACGTTGCTTAAATACTTACATGTTTTGAATCATCGATAACGGTTTCTAGTGTTCTTTCTTTGGACAAATATTCCTCAAATAGATGATTTTGTCTAGCTCTCTTAATAATCTTGTCATCAATATCAGTAATGTTCATTACATAAAATATATCATAACCAAAATAGTCAGATAATACTCTTCGAAGTATGTCAAATGTAATGTAGGACCTAAAATCAATCAAAGTAATTTTCAAAAATCTATAAGGTAAAGGTGGGAAAAACTTTAAATTCTCTAATTTTGATAAAAATACAAAGTTTTGCTTGGCAAAGAAGGGACACCTAAGTACTTTCTTTTTCAAAAAAATATATAATAGCAGTTATAACTCATTTATTACAAATGTAACTAATTCAGCTTATTTTTGGTATATACTTAATTTTTAAAAATAACTGAAGAATTTTTATAATATTTTTTACTTCAATAGTTTTTCATTTTGACTCATCCATTTAATCGATTTGAAAATGGTATTTGGTACATTAAAATAACTTATGCTAAAGCACATGTAGGAAGTATATCAAAAAATCTCAGAGCATAAATAGGTCCAAAGTGAGTAGAAAAATACATTATTATGTTGTTATTCATGTAGATAGTAGCATTTAGTTAAATATGAGTTGAATTGAATTGAAACACACAATATTTTTAATTATAATACTCATTCAAAGTTCCTAGCTAAATCAATATAATTAATGATGAAAGCAGTGTTCTAATAAGTATTTTTGTGACAGATTTGAAATTTTTTAAATTTCAAAATTTTGTTGGAGTGGAGAATATTATATAGATTCAGATTTAACGTGTTTCTGCGGTTTAGAGCTAGCTTGTCAAGGAGTATTGAACAAATCAGCTGATCTAGTATTGTCAGAGTTTTGAGTAATGTATAGATACTTTCATAGGAGTTTATCAAGTGACTTGAGACATTTGATTCCCCCAAGAGCAGAAATTCACGACGGACCGTGACTGCTCATACTTTTGAGGTTCAACTCAGAACACCTCAAACTTCACTGTTCAAGAACTTTTTCATGAATTTAATCTCGAGCGATTCAAATCCAACGTGAATCGCTACTTTCGTACAGGCACCGCTCTCAAAGCGCCTCAATTATTTTCCTGTATTGCTTGTGTTTTGTCCTTGAAAAAAATTTGGGTTTTGTTTTCATTCAACTTGAGAACTAACATTGTTGAATTTTGTCCCCTATCGACGGATTCTATAAGTGTACGATTTGCCTGAGAAAATAATTGTGTCGTCAGCAAATAAAAAACTTGTAGTAGGTACCATGAAGTGACATTAGTCGTGGATTTAGACAATAAATAAAAAACGACCCAAGATTGAACCTTGTGGTACAGTAAGCTGTTATTTTTTAAAGCAGATTTTACATCATTGAACTCAACAGACTGATATTTTTTTGTAAGATATAAATGGAGTTCTAGAATAGTGCCTCTTATGACAACTTAATTTTTCAATAAGTATGGAATGTAAAATGCAGTCGAAGGTCTTAGTCAGGTCACATAATGTCAATGAAGTATGCCTACGATGATGAAGACCTTCCACTATTTTGGTAAAAACTTTGAAAGCAGCCACTAAGTATAAAACTAAAAAAAACTTTTCTTATCTGTGCCTCTACCTTGAAAACTTCAAGACTGAAGCATAGTAGAACTTTTTTCTCATCAGACACAGCAAAAGACATTAACATGAGCTTGGTGGAATTAGTAAGTAACAATCGAAGGTACTCATAAATTTCATGCATATATTCCTGGATTATACCCCCTCAAACCCTTTTCAAATGGATATTAATATGATATATCCATTAGGTGTCTCCCAATACAAATATGTCTCCCTATCACAAACAGCATCTAATTGACTTTTGTGTGTAAGCAAGTGAATGAGCAGGAAAATTGTATGGTTTTTTGACTTTGTACTATTCTCAGATATTCACATTTCATAATAATGACCTCATAAATTTCCATTGTTATGACATGGAATATAAGAACTCATATGAACTCATTATATCATTGATCATCAAAACGAATGGTGCATGAGTGTTCTTATTTTTTGGAAAGATATTCTGAATGGAACAAAATTCCTGGGTTTCTGAGAATGGACTTTTGGGACATGAAACATGTTCCTCTCAATGTGAGCTAAAGAATGTGGTAACAATTGTTCATTTCCAATGTTACGTAAGAAGAAACTTGGATTGAAAGTTTCCCAATAGATAAAATGGTAGAGGTAGCATTCATAACTGGCCAGCAAGGTCACCTGATTTAAAATTGTCAACTGTTTCACAACACTAACTCCGGACATGTTGAGTGACGTTAGATCATTTGAAAAAAAGGTCAGAATGTGTGGAAAATGACCGTCATTTTGATTATTTATTATATTTTTCTTATTTAACTTTTGAGCGTTAAGTAACAAAAAATATCTTTAGTTATTCGCAAACTTATATTTTCTTTAAATGTGAATTTGATAGGTGAAAGATTAAATGGTGAAGTTACAGTAAGACTATTCATAAAAAAAACGATTACCAATTGAACAATATTCGATAAGCAAAGGTTTACCTTTGTTGAAGTAGCGTGAATTTACAAGTAAAATGCTTATTTACTTGAAAACTTTAGACTGGTGCTTCACCTTGATTATTAACCATAGTTGGTTTCCAGCTTTTTCCAAAGTATTTTTTTTATGAATAAATGTTAACTCAATCACTAACTTACCTTGCATGTCCCATGTGCGAGGCATCATAAACAGTAGGACCACAACTATACCAGTTCACTCTTTTACCAGAGGCAGGTATGAACTCTTCTTTTCTTCTTGTTAAACTGTTAAAAAGTTTTAAAACAGGACGATTCGAATTTCTTGGAGGGGACCAAATAGGCTGTACTCTTTTAGACATCTCGAAACTTATAAAAGTATTTTCTGTTTTTCCGACAATCTCTCTCTTACTTATATACTTTAATATACCAATGGTCCTGAATCCAGATGGTTATTGAACTACTATGAGTCACTGACACGTTATGTGCTATAATAAATGATTAGTAATCTACTCTTTGATTACACGTTATACCTGAATAGTATCTAATTCATAGGAGCAGGACAAGCAATAAACAATACTCAGATTGAGCACCATAAAAAATCGTTATCTTAAACCTGTAACCTTTTAATAGGCCTTCACTACACTCAAAGTTCTTGGCCTTTGCTTCCAGATAGGCGCATTTAGCCAGCTCGATTCGGATGGTTACAGCTTGGTCTGAGTGTGAATCATGCTGTAATCCAAGACTT
>WOGO01001004.1:0-19822 GCA_015342085.1 Leptinotarsa defecta | reverse complement strand
AACTTGATATCAAGTTAGCGAGACACCATGTATTTTTTAAATAAAAGGGACGAAAAAATATTTTTCTCCGCAACTAATTAGCGAATAAATATACTAAACCATTGGTCTAGTCAAAGTTCTGGAAAACTTTATTATAAAAAAGTCGTATCGCTAACTTGATATGAAGTTAGCGAGACAATATGTATTTTTTTAAAAAAAGGAGCGAAAAAATGTTTTCTTCCGCAACTAATTAGCGATTAAATAGCGGCAAATTATGAAATCATTTGTTTAGCAAATTTCAAAAAGTGTCTCGTCAATTTGATATACGTGAAAGAGGCCATGTTTTAGTAAACTTGTATGTTGGAAAAATTCCACACTACTAATTAATTATTGAAAGTGACTATTGTTTTTAAAAGTTCTATTCGCCTTTATGCTCTAAGATGCGAACGTAAAAAGCTTCGTTTTTACTTTAGAATGGGACAAGATATCCAAGTGAGTACTTTTCAATAAAAAAAATGTAGCATCAACATTTTTTCAAATGAAAGGGGGTTGTGATACGTCGTTTGAAACGTCTTTCAATTCTTTATCCAATACTGGTTAATTTTTAGAAATCGAATTAGCAGCATTATATTATTTTCAAGAATCTGCAAGAAAACGGTAACACATATATTTATTCCAGCGTATCCCCATAAAAGCTCTAAAAATGTTCACCAATAACTTCCTATAATGAAGCCTGCTCACAAATATGCTTTTTACATTATAAATGAAGTGTTTCTGGGATAATTTAGTTGCAAGCCTGTCCACCGGTTTGGATAATTGACAATCCCAAATGAGTTTTTTGGCTGATGTCACCTTCCCATTATGCCAGAGTGATTTGAGAGTAGATAGATAATACATACGCAGACGTGTTTCGGTGGAATGACCTGATGGATCACCTGATATGATGCCCTTAATTTTTTTTTGTGGGGATTCGTGAAATATCAAGTATACGTTACACAACCGCGGTGCATTCCAAAACTCATGAATATAATAAGAGGTGCTTGCAACGAAATCACTCGAGAAACATTACATGATGTAGGAAATGAATTTGTAAACAAATTATTGTTATTGTTAGGAAGTGAATGATGAATATTTTGAATATTTATAGAGATAAACTAGAGTGAGTTTTGGATATATTTCTCGTTGAAATTATGGTATTTATTGCTTGTTTATAGATCCTCAAAATGAATATAAAACTGCCAATAACTCAGGAATGGCCGAACCGATTTTAAAAAAATAACCAAGTGTTGGACAGGGGATGGAAAATTATATTAAACGAATTGTCAAAAGATGCACCTTTTCATTTGAAAGCTAATAACGCCGTTTCGGCGACGAGTGCTGCCACATTATTGGTTCTTTCATTGAAAATACTGAAAACAATGCGGTTTTTTTGAACTTTTTCTAGTTCTAAAGTTGAGAAGGGGATACTTTTTAGTCCACCCTCTATTAAACTCCACAATTTGGTTTTTAAATGTAACTGCTTATTCTGACCACGCAAACGATTATCTGTTTATTCAGTTAACTAGTTTAGTGACGTTTCGAATTCAAAAAAAACATTTTGGTTGTTTTGCAATGTTTTTTATTTTTTTGAAATATGTATCTAATATGTCTGATTGTTTTTAAAATAGCAATATTATCAACACGAAAAAACTACTTTTCGAGCGCTGAAGAAGAATTTTATTGAATTCGAAACGTCGGCAATAAAACAATTGCTTTTTTAAGAAAAAATTGATTCTGTTCCCCAACCAACGTCTTATCTGTTTATTCTTGATGTTTGGGAAAAAAATTAAGCCACTTTTCAACAAATCGAAAATTATTATTTGATTTTTCAATTGCATAAATAGTTGCTAGACTAGATGTGTGACAGCTGGCAATGTCTTGATGAAGAATTATTTTACGGTGCTTCCAATGAAGTATGAACAACTTTCGTTGAATTTGGTTCATTTTCAAATATCTATACAGCCAACTGCTCTTTAGTTTCCCTCTCATACAGATAGGACGTCACACGTCCTTTTGAGCATTTATTTTGTACCAGTTTACTGTAGTATCATTTTGAGATTTCATTAGATTATATGTCGAACATCTGGAACATTTTACGACTACAGAACATTATCAATATCCTCTATACGTACCTGGACAAGCAAAAACAAGTCGATGTTGTTTATCTAGACTTTCAAAAAGCCTTCGATCAAATAGACCATTACGTTCTTCTCAGCAAATTGACAAAATTCTAACCAACTGCTTACTCTAATTGAATCATATCTAGTTAACAGAAAACAATTCGTTGAATATGAATCTTTCAAATCGGCTCAGTACGTAGTTACATCTGTGGTACCACAAGGTTCTACTCTTGGACCTCTTTTATTTTTATTTTTCAATGACTTGGCAACCACTTTGAATATCTCTAGCCTACTATTTGCAGACGACCTTGAACTATATTATAAAATCGACGATATTACTGATGCCAACATGTACAACATGAATTAGATGTGATCAAACTTTGGTGTAATAATTATCGTCTACAACTGAACGTATCCAAATATAAAATAATATCATTTACAACAAAAAAGCGAACTTCAATGTACGATTATTCAATCAACAATTCCCATATTTTTTGTTTAATGATGCAGAAGTAGGGAGCCGAAATTAATTTTTCCAAAACAGTGAATTTTTCACTTCTAAACAAAATCAATTCGCTTCGATGTTATTTTTCACGTGAAAGTACAATTTACAAGGACCATGTTTCGAACAAAAAGTCTAGAAAACGCTAACAAAACAATTGAAACGAAACAAAAAATCAAATCTGATCCGATCAAAATCATAAAAATATTCATAACTCAGATAACATACATGGAGTTTATTTGGATACCTACTTCCTGATGCCAGTAATCTAATTTTTCGTTTTTTGACGTTGTTCGATCTCAAAATATGCTATCGAAATTATTGTTTTTTCAATTGAATTATGAATTTTAAAATTTTTATTATTTAGCCTGGAGTTGCTAGCTCTAAAATTTGTACAACAAAGCGGATTGTTTCATGGCGTTATTTTTATCTTAGGTATTGCTAACTGATCTTGTTCAAGTTATTTATTTTTTTATAATTCTCAAGGGTCTTCCAAACGGGGTTTTCCAGTTGGTCTTGGCTCTTTTCTAATCCACTTATTCACATAAAATTAAATATTCCGGAACGTCTTTACCAAAGCAACCCGTACATTCAGACCTTTTTCCACATAAATGTTGTGAGATACAAATAGCTAGATTTTCAATTCCTTAATTGTTTTTTGTGTCCCTTATCTTTGGACTCACCCACTATTATGACCTTTCCTACATATGTTAACACTAGCCTCCCCACAATGACCAAGTTGAACCCCTTCTCCAACTACCGATGTGAAAAATTGCATGTTGTAAAACATTTCATTACGTTTCATACCTTGTAAGAGTACAGTTATAATGAATCTTGTCTTCTCTACAGTACATCTAGCCAGTTATTTTCCTTATCCTATCTTTTCACAAGAGTTAAGTAATTCTTATATGCATTAAGCATTCATACCCATGATAAAATAATCGTGGGTCAAAACAGACGTCTTGATTTGGACTACTCTGTATTCGATACCAAATAACCACCATTGTGGCCAGTAGAAAAAAAAATTAGAGATAATATGCCCTGAAAGTGCCTTAGTAAAGATTTATATTTGAAATACTGCCACTTTAAAACTCCAGCCCCAATTTTTTCGAAGCCACCAATCACCGGCAGCATAAACAATCCGACTCCGTTAAAGAATTATCGCCTATCGCCAAACTACAAAACGTCCCCGGCAGTAACGAATCGCCATCTTGAACTTAACCTCAATTCATCACCACCTCGAGCCAAGGCCGTATTTGAATAAGATAAATTTTTTAATAACTCACTCTCCGGCAGCGGATTCGTGAAATTTATGACAAATCGCCGGTTTTTCTGTGTTGAAACCCCCATTGTTGTATTGTGTCTGATGTCCACCAGAGGTATTTATCACTCGGTATCCGGGAAAAGATTTATGGGGTGATTGTTGAGAAAGGGTCCGGCAGTTTTATTGTTTGAGGATATGTAGATTCGAATCTGGGACATTGTGAAGGAATGAGTGTCATCTGGTGATAGAGGTATGACCTAGTTGTCTATATTTTTTGGGGCTGAATTGCAAAGTATTTCAATTTATAACAGAGTACCACTATTCAAACTACTACTCGTATACGTCTCATCCAAGTAACACTTTAATGTCAGACTTTCACTCTAAACAGTTTACAAAACCGATACACGTATTTCGCTATACAATTACTTCCTCAGGCGTGCGTCTTAACAGTAATGTGTTCAATAAAACTGAAAAATACTTTTTGGCAGTGAAATATTCAATAGTTTTATTCCATTACACCAAAATCAAGAATATCGGATTCATTGTATTTAATCGATAATAAAATAATTTCATTCGTCATAATAACCCATCAGTTTGATATTACGTCAAACGTTCCAAATAAATTATCCTCTTTCATTTCCGGGGTGCAATATAAACTAATCACCCATGGAAAAGGTCCTCGTAGCATCCCATAAACCGCTGCAGTTGGGAATCAATGTCACCTATTTCGCCCGAGTAATGGCCTTCCTCAGCGCACCACGACCCTAATGACCGCCGTTATATTAGAGAAAACAAAAGAACGCCGAAATAGAAATGATTTCCGCACACAAAACTCCGGAAATATATTCGATCCGGGGTCCAGTGGTCTGGAAAGATCCGTAGATTTCAATTAAGACTCGGGATAAGAGTTCTACCTGCTATATTCTTGCACGGATTTGACGATTATTGTTCAGCAGGAACTGTAAAATTTTCATTGTCTTGGCTGGCTTCAAAATTTGCATTCTGTCTTATGACGGGAACGTAAAGTTGTGCATAGTTCAAAAATGCAAATTTTTGCCGGGAAGTTTTTATGCTACTGCCGGTATTTTCGGGGATGAAGGATGTTTTTTTCGGTAAAATATGTTCCGTGGAAGATGAAATATGGACAAAGGAAACATAAAAGCGAGATTAAGGGAAAACTTGAGGGAAGAATCGGCGAAGGGTGCTATAAATAAAATAACAATCGGTTGGAGTATGCGGATTTGCTAGCAATTATTATGCTTTGGATATTTTTGTAGCATCCGGCATCTTTTTTCGGAAAGGCACTTCAGTTGAAAATTAAAGTTATCATTTTGACTAAACAGAAGTGTTTTGATTTGAAAAAACATAGAGTGCTCTTTATGCCCTCGGACCTGAAGTACGATATTTTTTGTAGCTCTCCCATGATGAATATTATACCACAGTTACATACTCAATTACAATTCATCTACAAGGTGTAACATAAGTACGTTAAAATATTTGAGTGACGTATTCCTGAGACAATTTTAAGAAAAAAGTCTATATGAACTTATGTCCGAAAATGCTTCGTTTCGGAGGTACTGGGTGTTGAAATTGAATTTTTTTGTTCGCTTTTTGAAAATAACTCTCGCAAAAAATAGGTTATTTCCACGAAACTCGGTACCCGGGGTTTTTTTGACGTGGGAAATCATAATGTCGTATTAATTTTCATGTATCGTCTAGAAGGCACTGCGTACGCTGACAGTAAACTTTTGGTACTTTTCATGAAAAAACCTAAGTCACACACCTTTTCCAAGTGAAAAAGGTACACTTCCTCAACAATGCTGGAGGTGATCGTTGTCGAGATATTTACAATTTTCTATATCGATGCATATAACGTAGCTCCTAAGGCGCTAAGTGAAGTTGCTGATCTCGTCAAAATAAACAACTTTTTCCTATACAATGTTTGACGAAGAATGATTCGTTTTCGAAATACAGATCGTTGAAATTTTTCAAAACATGGTAGGTTTTTGCCATAAGTTTTTTGCAATTTTACTTATTTTCATCAAATTTTATACGCAGGATACCCGTGCAGACTTCTTCTAAACAGAGCATTATCGAACTGCTCATTCAATTCAAATAAAAAAAACTGTCTGGTTTAATTATTCAATTAGAAAGTGTTACATTTCGGAGTTTATAAAAAAAACAATTCAGAGAAGTACTACCTATGTTATTTATTAGGAAAATGAACATATAAAAATTGAACGAAACAACTATTACAAAAACTGTTCAAAGTGACGACCCCCAACAGTCATACAAGCTTTTGCTCTCCTCATCAAAGAATTCCGCACCCGTTGAAAAATTCCCGGAGTGTTTCTCATCATTTCGCAGCAAGCTATGATGCGATCCCTCAACATTTCCCCGTTTTCAATGAGGCTAGCATAAACTAGTGATTTTAGGTGTCCCCAAAAAAATCGACGGGATTGAGGTCCGGTGACCTCGGGGGCCAATGCTCAGTGCCCTCTCTTTCTATCCATCGCTGGGAATATGCTACGTCTAAAAAATTTATTGCTATCACACTAAAATGACCAGGAGCCCCATCGTGCATAAATCAAGAGTAATTTTGGAGACCAATGTCTTCATGGAATGTCTTCCATGAGTTGGGGAATCTCGTGTTCCAAAAAATGTAGGTGAGCATCTCCATTCAAACGTAAGGGGAGAAAATAGGGCTCAATTAAATAATACCTAATTATGCCTACCCATGGAAATGAGTTTGCGTTATCGCAGGTGGGTTATCTTTCGCCCAGATGTGGTTGTTATGGAAGTTCATGATACCATTTCTTGAAAAATTAGCCTCATCTGTGAAAAGGATTTTCGATAAAATTTGCGGATGTTGTTCGACTTTTCTCTGAAGCCATTGAGCAAATTCGATACGTGGTTGGAAATCACGTAGCGTAAGTGCCTGGACATGCTGAATATGATGAGGATATAATTGCTGTTCCTTTAAAATTCTGTGAACTATCATGTGACTCACATTTAAAGTTTGACTAATTTTTCTTGTACTTGTCTCTGAATGTTCATTAATTTCTTCGAATAAAATGTTTGAATTTTCAAGCTCATTAATTTTCAATATTTCCAAATAATTAGGCTTAAAACCATAATTTTTCAAGTGCAAAATTGCGAAATCTCCATTGGAGATATGATATTCTTCTAGAAGATGATTTGAATATGTTGAACTTGTTTTCTTATTCACATAACTCGTATGATGCTCCTGGATTTGATCCATGAATGTTCTGTCGGTTTGACCAATATATACCTTAGGGCAAGTTTCACAATTTGAATCATATATTTCTGATCTCTCAAATCAAAACATCCAACTTTCCATTACTCTGGTGCCTAAATCAGGCTGAATTCGACCATCGGCATAGGTTATGTAGGCTTGAGGACCGTTGCGATTTGTGACTCCTTCGTATATGCCTGAAGAAAAGCCCACGAGAAAAAGTCTAACGGGTTCAAATCGTACGATCTTGATGGCCAGTTCACATCATCTCCACATGAGATGACCATGTCCTCAAATCACTCTTGCAGAATATCCAATGTGGCATAAAATGTGTGGCACTTAGCGCCGTCTTGTTGAAACTATATGTCGTTGGTGATCATGTCATCCAATTCAAGCGACATAAAGTTGGTAATCATCGATCTATAGTACTCTTCGTTGACAGTGATGGCCTGTTTAATGTCTTCCTCAAAGAAACATCAACTGATTATGCCGCCAGCCCAAAATCCACACCAAACAGTGTGGGGATCTCATCGCTGAAGAAGATTTTTCGATAAAAATTAGGGTGAGTTGCCAATTACTTCAGAGCCCATTCGGCGAACAAACATCGTTGTCTATGGTGGTTCACCTTCGGTTCCTGGGTCACTTGAATTTTGTACAGGTGCAGGTCCAAGTCACGATGCAAAATTCGCTAAGTTGTCTTCTGCGAAAGTCAGAATTCTTGTGGGTGACGCGAAATCGACTGCTTTGGATTCTCCTGCACTCTCACAGAGACATCGGCAATGTTTCCGGTAGATCTAGCGTTTCATTGAATTAAGGATGTTAGTTCATCGTTTACTGAACCAGTGGACTCAAATTTATCCACCACATTGCGAATAGTCTTGCCGGTAGGACGATTATGGCGACCGTGAAATGAAACCATTTCATTATTTGCACGTACTGTTTATTGTAATATCCATCCGTGATGGTTTGGCAGAACAGACTGGTGACAAATAATTTGATAGATGTAAGTACCTTTAACAAGACGGCCGCTGTCAATTGTCAAAGTTTGGGATATTCTTGGTCGCACACAGCTGAATTCACAACAGCCTCCACAGACTTTGGCAGTAGTTAGAAGTAGAGTAGAATGAGATACCCCAACAGGATAAAGACCACGTCATCAGGACAATGCCCAGACATATCCACGAGTGTGTAGGATATCGAGGATCTGCAACACACTACTACTGAACTTCACTGGTTCCACGATAATCCAATTTCTCTGAAAACTTACTCGTTTGTTTGCTATTATCTGTCAAGTATGTAAGTGAAAAATTAATGAAATATTTCCAATATAAATGGGTGTTTATCTTTCTTTGTCACTTAGTATATCATGCAAGTAGGCTTTTTCTTCCAGTTCGTATCTGAAAGTTACTTCTTTGCATGATCTACATCCCTACTAATATTATAAATGCGAATGTAAGTTTGTTTGTTACGGTGTCACGCGGAAACTACTCAACCCATCATCATGAAATTTTGTACACATGTTCATGGAGGTATTAGAAGTAACATAGGATACTGATTATTTTTTATGTAAGATACAAAAATTATTTGTCAAAGGAATCTCAAAATCTAGATACTTTGTTGGTTAGGTTAGGTTAGGTGAGGTTAGTTTAGGTTTAGGTTAGGTCGGGTTAGGTTAGGTTAGGTTGAGCTAGGTTTGGTTATAATTTTTAAAATTGATAATCCCAGTCAAGCATTAAAATGTAGCTCTCATATTGATTCATTTCTATTGTACTGACAATTATTTAATGGCCTAAATGCGAGCGAACACGCGGGTAAAAGCTAGTATCTACATAATTTTATCAATTTGTGCCTTCCATGGGCAGTGGAAAACGACTCGAATTTGTCCGATATTAAAAAAGGCAACTCTAGCGATATCACAAACTACAGGGCAATTTCAATTTTATGTAACTTTTCTAAACTCTTCGAGATAGGTGTGCAAAATGTTATGTACGAGTACTCAAATCAGCTCAGTATTTTCACATCTGGGGTACAACAAGGTTCTAATCTTGGACCTCTTTTATTTTTCATTTTTATTAATGGCTTGGCAACATCTTTGAAAATTCCTAGCCTACCATTTGCAGACGACCTGAAACTATATTATAAAATCGACGAGATTACTGACTGCCGACGTGTACAATATGAATTAGATGTAATAAAACTTTGTTGTTATAATAATCATCTACAACTGAACGTATCAAAATGTAAAATAATATCATTTACAACAAAAAAAGAAAAGTTCAATGTACGATTATTCAATCAACAATACTACAATCAACCGTGTACATAAGATAAAAGATCTTGGTATAACATACGACAGTAAATTAACATTCACAACACGTATAAGGAATATGACTGCTGATGCTAATAGGATGCTTGGATGCATTTACAGAAATGGCAAAAACTCCAAAAGTATTTTCACCTTGAAATTGATATATTTTGCGTATGCCAGATCCAAGTTAGAGTATGGCTCTGTGATATGAAATCCAGTTTACGACTATCAATTGTTGTTCTTCTTTCGTGAATTGTTCACATTACCTTTCAAATAAAATGTGAATTGAAAAACGAAACAGTTGTTTTTTCTGCAATAGAGCGCCAAAATAAAAAGTTAAGTAGCGAACACTCACATGTCTGAATTCCTAATGGAATTACCTTTTCAATGCTGTGTCACACTTAGCACTTTCCCCAGTCAAATTGTATTAGTGACCAAGGGATGGGACAGTTGAGGTAACAATAGGATTTATCTCCCTTGGATTCAAAATTGACGTGTTTTTGCATTATGTTCACAACACATGTGTTTTGAAGAATTCGTTTTCGGTGTCGGTTGATTTTTTGCATTGAAAAACAATTCATATGTTCCGACCCTGAAAACCACCACTTATCAATTTGGAATCAAATTGGACCATAATTGCAAATATTGTCCGCTATTGTGAAGCCACCATTTTGTTTTTTCCCCTAGAAAAACGACATAATGCATCGTCATTGAATTTAGGTCAAATCAGCTTGCGAATGAAGTATCATAATTGGGAATACGGTACAGTCCTATTTTACCGCAAGAAGGCATCAAAATCGAAAGTTAGGTAGCCAAAACTGACATGGGTGAATTCCTTAAGAAATTACCTTTTTAACGATGTATCAAACTTACTACTTTCCCTATTCAAATTGTTTGGGTGATAGTCATCGAGGGGTGGGGGAAGAGGTATGACAGTTGAGGTTATGATAGAAACATTTTTCCCCTTGGATTAAAAATTGAGGTGTTGTTGCATTTTTTTACAGAACACATGTCTTTTGAAGATATCCGATCTGTTTCGTTTTCGGTGACTCACCCTGTATACTCTGTAATAATAGCATATCCTGTAACTAGTTACTCCTGAGGGAAATAAATCGCTTTTTATATCTCTGTATTGAGTTATTTTTTGGAATGGATTGCTTTCTTTCTGTCTCTGGAAGAATCTCACATTTTTTTTTGTAAATAGATAGAGCAGTAGAAATCCAAACTCTTTTTTTTTGGTTCATAAACACAAAATAGCACTTTAGGAGAATCGCCTGATTGAAAAGCTATTTGTCAAAGTTTTCTTCTGATATTCAGATGAAAAGTGTACAGTTACTCTTCAGAAAGTCCAGATAAAAAAGAAGGGCAGCCTATAGAAACGAGGATAGCAGTGCATCAGGATCTAATGGAATCAAGATTATGAATTTGAAGTACCGTTCTCTAGATATTGAAATCCGTATTGACCAACTTCTCGGCTCCGTTCGTTGCCCTACCCTTGAAAACCATTTTCGTAAGTTAAACACTATCATTACTGCGGGACTACTGTGTTCAGCAAACTTCAATAATAAACCAATTATCGGAATTGCAATATCCGAACGATGAATCCGTCGAAATTAATTATTTTCTTGATTACATCCTTCAAAACTCAATTAATCGAAATGATTCTCGAGAAAGCAGGGTTTTATTATATCAACTTTTTACGAGTTCTTCTATCGTAAAAGACCCTGCCTAGCGGAGGCAGTGTTTACGCCGCAGAACACAAAAACGAGGTTTCACGGTTTCACGTGAGTTAGAGGTGCGGTGGCATAAACGAAATTCAACTTTTTACGGGCGCCCGATGGGAATATTAATTTTTTATCTGGGAATTCATTTTGGTATGACTTGGGTGACTAGAATCATGATTGGGAGTTTGTGTATACGGTATGTGAGAGCTGACGTGAGAAAATACACACGAAGATTCTGGATATTGTATTATATTATAATATATCCAGAGGCAAAATGCCACTTTCTTCAATATATCCATTTTTCTATGTGATTTATTATGTAGAGAAAACATTCCTGACTTCTTTAAACAATCTTTTCCCACAATTTTTCTTTCATGAACGAAGATATACTGTTCATTGTTCCAGAGCCATACATGTGAATGATTTCAGCTTGAGCCTATGTTGATAATGATAACAATAATAATTGGTCATTGGTTGATAATTTAGGTTATATAATGAAACAATCGCAATAGGTACATTACATCGAACATCACTCACACATCAATCAAACAAATACCCTATTTTTTCAAAATGAAACAAATAAACAATCCATGGAGAAGTTGACCTACAGATTATACAACTCTAATCACATATATCTTCTACAGACATTTATACATTGTAGTTATATGTATTTTTCACATCAACAGATCAAGCAATAATATCGATATATCCAGGAGGTTACGTACAGCGCCATCTGCCCGCGAATAGATCGAGCAGTAATGTCGATAATTTTGTCAAATACAGATTTCGAGCTTGAGAGTTACAAGCAAACGAACAAACATACATACATACAGGTGAAGCTAATATAAAGCGTGTAAAAAACACTCAATTCATTCATAAAATAAGGAATGGGTTCAATCTACTCATGTCATCGATGATAGTACGTAATGACATAATTTTTGGCTGACGGAATTAATTGACTTGTGTTACGTTGGCAAAAGTGCAATGATTTTAATGCCGCTTATTTCGAATAAATTGAATAAGTATACACTAAAATGACGAAACTTTTGAAACAACCTCATATATTCTCCTAATATCTAGGAATGTATTAAATTAGTCCTGCCACATTCTCATCGATAATGATAAAATGAGTATGTAAACATGTTTTTACGAAAGTTTATTGAAAAAGCGAATGAAACTATTTTTTAATTTTTTGTTCAAAACTATAGATGAGACCGTGTTTTTATTTGAATTCAAAAAATTAGTGGATGTAGGAGTTACTAGGTGGTTGGAGATCATCATGAGAGCAATAAAAACAGAGAAAGTTTCAATTCTCATTTTTCAAAAATTTCAATATTGAAATCCTTCAATTCGCATATTATCAAGGATTAAATCCTGAGTACAAGCTGAATCCGTTGAAATATTATGTGCAAATCCTTAATTTTTGAAATTGGCTAACCAAAATTGCTTATATTCTCGAAAGCATTCGCTAAAAGTAACATTTTGAAAATTGTTGGATTATTTTAATCGACTGATCTCGAAAAATATGATGGGAGTATTTCCAAAAAAAAAATTGATGAGATGACTCAGTTTAATTCCGAAATTCAAAATTACATGTCAATCAGGAGCTGTGCCTTGACCTCAACTTTTTCTGTGTTTTAATTTTTGAGGAAAATAATCCATGAATCGACTACAATTTTCATAAAAAACGTCATATACTTAAGTGATACTAATGTATAAAAAATACTCAATCAATATCAATACATGTGTAAGACATTGTAACTATTTGGGAAAAACTGTTACCAAGAGTCTTCACTACTGCAATAGAACTCAAAATAATGATTTTCAAGATTTTTTGATTGTATGTTTATGCGTGATAACCTCCAAAATGTTCAACCTATTTTGGTGTGTTGTGGGAGCTCCACCTTACATTTGGTGTGTTCATTATGTAAATTTGAAGAATCACGTCTAATATTTTTTTGAAAATATTGATTTAGATAAAATATTGGTCGAATAAATTTATAGTCTGCGAAACGATTTTTTCCAAATCAAAGAATAGCATGCATGAGAAATTTTTGCCGTCTGAAAATTTGGGAAAACCCAGAAGCTGATTTTCTCATGAAAGAAGTCGCTGAAAAATTATAATTTTCTGCTCAACATACTTATCTTAACTAATAAGTTTTTTGTATATAAAAGACACTCACGAATAAGTTGAAGTATTGATTTTTTCCAGACGAAATATTCTAAAATCATTCAATTTGTTTTGTTTCCAAAACAGATAATGGCGAAATCTATTCGCATGTTCTGTGTGAACGATTCTTTGTGATGCAATCCAGTTCAAGAGAAATGAATGAAATAAACATTGGCAAACAAGTCTTTGATAGGAGAAAATCCTCAACATAGAACTTGTGGATCGAAAGAATTAACGTTGATATGGGTTTAATCACGTTCTCTCATCTTTTGATCAAAGAAGATTACTAACAGATTCACGAGCTTAAAGCGTTTTCAAGTTGAATCATCGTCGTGGAAGGATTTTATCAGGATTTTCCAAATTCTTTTACTGAGATGAGCGTGATTAATACAGGAATCAGCATTATTGATGACTCAGTTGCCGAAACAGATTGCAGGTTTGCTTTTTCTCTTTTGGATGAGTTTTCTTTGTTTAAAGACGTGTCCTTTGATACTTTTCTATTTGGGAAAATGGAAAGTCTGAATTGGATTTCTAATCAATATCATGAATGGAAATGAAGATTTTGCTAACTTTACATTTCGATACTTTGTGAAAAGAGTTTAGTATATCATTGAATATGTGTTAATTTTTGTTAATGAACTCATTTTCTGAAATATTAATATCGACACGTTTCCACTTTGAAGTATATATTCGTATAATGGGTTACCTGCCATAGTGATCCTCGATAAATCTAAAAATCTCGCACTTAACGAAATGCACAGAAAAATCCCCACCGTTTTTATATCAGAAACTGTATTATCGAATTGAGTTAAAAAAAAAATGTATTTAAACGAAGTAAATTCCGTGGTTTTATGGTTAGCCACGCATTAGGTATTTAGTTCAATATAATTTGCTTTAGGCCTGGAAGGTTAAATAATACTTGTATTGTGGTCACCCGTGCCTGCATTATATTACAGGTAGGCAATGTTAAAGCCAGTGGTGTTCTATTGTGAAAAATAAATAAATTTTATTTTAGCAGTATATTTGCGAGGAACCATCCACTATCGGCGCCTTGTATTGTACATTCAATTCACACTGAATCAGTTAAGTTATTATCATACGAGCAGCAGTCTGATTTTTCCCTATCTCTCACGAAAAACCTTGAGAGAAAAATCCGTTTCACTAGAAATTTTTGTCGTCAACAATACATTCCATAATTTTTTTAATATGAAGGTTCGACATCCCGAATATCACCATATTATAACATATACTGAAATAATTCTGATCTCACACGATTTTCTAGGTGCGCATTTACTAATCAATGCGTGTCATCAATATAAACTATACGGTTTATTTACTGATAAAGACCACTTCGTGAAATACGCATAAATTTAATGTCGAGTTCCCTAAAAATATTTTATTTTCACCACAAGATTTTTAGCAATGATGTCAAGTGTGACTGAGTCTTTATTCGAAGTGTAAAGTAATGGTGAGAGTTAACCGACACATTGTAATGAATAATGAGTTTGCAGTATATAATCTCATTTCACGGGTAAGTGGAGCCAAATAACGCATGTAAAGATTTGTACGAAGTGCTTTATTAAATACAAGATGTTTCAATTGTCATTTCCAAGTGTTCTGTGATATTATAAAAACCATGATTGTGTAGCAATTTCTCGAGAAATACTTCTGCCTGGACAGCTCCTTGAGATTTGATGGTATATGAATTGGTATATATTTTTATACCGGCATATAATGGTCCCTTTTGCGTTTTCTCATAATTATGATTTACTTGCATATTGCTTTTTCTATATTATGAATATGGATTCATGTTTGGCTGATGTATCCCAAAATTTCGATCCATATTGAACAAACTATAGAAATATTCAAAATAAACGGTTCTTGCAACAGCTATATTGATTTTTTTTAATTATTCGTATAGCATAAATGATGCTATGCAGGGAGTTTATTAAACGTGCGGCAAAAAATTGAGGGACTTTTCCTTGTACTATTCTAAGGATATTTTATCCTTAATGATTTTTGATATGGCGTTTTGTTTCGAAGATACGGGGCGAAAAAGAATTTCGACAATAACAATTTTGATAATTTTAGAATTATTAACGTAGCCGAAATGAAAGTATAGCGTACAACACTGGACCCTACCAAGTAATAAAAAATCTAACAATTCCGTTGATACCTATCAACAACATTCCGATTACAGTGAAAGATTTGAGAAATCTGATAATTGCTCGGTGTAACACAATCAGAAACGATCCGGGAGTTTGGACGTCGATGAGGAGAAGATTGGATTCTTGCATCCGAGCGGGGGGTAGTAATTGTCAACAGTAGAATAAAAAATATTACATGTAATTTTTGGTAATGAATTGGCTTAATTATTTTTTATTCAGAAATTATTCAGAACCAGTTCAGCTTTCGATCAACGTCAATTCCTAAAAATTTGTTTGAATTCAAATGATCATCCTCTGACGCTGAGAAAATGTCACTTTAGTGCAGCCGAAACTGTATACTACTGGTTTGGAAGGAATTAGGAATTAGTCGGTTAGCAGTGAACTAATCAGTAATTCCTTATGAAAAATTTTCCGCAAAGTCAACAAGATTTTCATAATTTTTTTCGTGTAGTATTATATTCATTTTATCTGCAAATAGTGAGAAGCTGACTGAAGAAAAGTTAGAAATGGTATCATTAACATAGATGAGAAATAATGTTGGTCCCAAAATAGAACATCATTTTGATATAACTTGAACAACTCTAATTCATGAGTATTTGTATATATCTTCACATAATTTTTGACGCAAATTTGTTTTTTAACTTTGTTACTTTTATTTTTTTCCCAATTGTCAACTGTATTGGAAAATTTCATTTTTTTATAAATTTTTTACCATTCACTAGGAGGTTTCATCTAGTTTAATAACTTCAGGTCAGGTTTATAATAAAACGTCCGAAAGACACACAATTATCATCAACCTTCGACGATTTCTACACGCTAGAATAATCTGAGAACATGTACAGAACTAAGAATCATTCCAGCAAGGACTCCCATAACCGACATTAACCATTACAACAGAGTAATTTGGGTAGAATCCACGGTGTTCAAAGAGTAGATTTCCATGTTTCATCATTTGTTCCTTCTCTCTCTGGAAGATGTTAGTGATCAGGAGCTGAAAGGTAATAGGTAAAGTATTCGTAAAGCCGCGTTATTAGTGAATATGGGTTGGATTTCATATGATGGACAAATGGTCAGCAATGAATATACTGGAGTTTTAGCCCAACACCTATAAAAGTACAGTAATATTCATTACTACACCGAAGGTTCCAAACAGTGCATCACAAGAACAAAATAGTCAGACAATGGATATTAGTTTTGGTTAACATTTCTGAATAAAAACATTTCAAATATCTGATTTTTATGCTTATTAACCAAATAAGTTCATTGCAAGAGTTTGTTGGAAATCGAAAAACAAGAGGGCGTTGTTCTGTGATTTGACCAAAGTATTCGACTATGTGAACCACAATACTATTGCGCAAGACCATCCTATATGAAATTTGGCATGAAAGCAATATAATAGTATGAATAAAACATTTTCACACAGACCAGAACTAAAGCTGAACTTCCCTACTAGGTAAGCATCATTAGGAGATGACTAATCCAGTATCAGCCTGAGTACATTCGATTAGCGATTTATTTATTTTTTCAAGTTGGTACACTCGTCTCGAATATATGTTCGCAGTTTCAGCTGTTTAACATATTTTGTTTATAGGTGAGATGCATAAAAGTTAGAGGCGTGTTGCAGGCGTTTCGCGATTTTCTGCTATCGAAAAAAAATAGATCTAAGAATTTGCATAAAGTTTTGTGTAAAAAATCTTCGAAATATTGACAGTGGCATACAGTGATTGTAAGAGTCAGAAAAATATGGTACAAATTTTTTGAAGAAAATCGAGAATATGTGAATGACGACGCTCGTCCTGGATGCCCCAGCACAACAACCGATGAAAATATTGAGAAAGTGAAGAAAGTTATTATGAAGAATCGTCGAATCACTGTTAGAGAAGTTGCTGAGGTTGTCGGCGTAACGGTTGGCTCATTTGACCAAAAAAACAAACATCGCATGAGCATTGCTCAGGAATTGTTGAATAACGGCGATTCAGATTTGTTCAAAAGGGTCATAAATGGTGACGAATCTGACGCATCCCAATAGACGAGTCCAGGAGAGCCAAACCAAAAAAAGCAAGCCAAGTTAGATCAAATGTCAAGGTTTTGTTCACTGTGTTTTTCGATTAGGTGGCGTAGTGCATCCGGACTTTTTTTCACATTGTCGTAGGGTCATTATGGAGTGAAATATTTAAGTTCCTAATTTTTTGGCAAAAAAACAATCCCGTAGTCATGCCTTAGCCACTGTATTCACCAGATTTGGCACACTGGGACTTTTTTCTTTCCCCAAGATTGAAGATATCCATGACGAGAAGGTGTTTTTGCGACAATTGAGGATATAAAAACACAATCGCTGAGAGAGCCCAAGAACATATCAAAAAGTGCATGTCAGAACTGTTTCGACAATTGAAAAAACGCTGGCACATGTTTATTATATCTGAATGGGACTACGTTGACTACATTGAAGGAGATGAAATAGAAATTGATCAAAAGATATATTTTTTTCAAGAAAAATTAAAATCCATCTCATTTTTTGAACAGGCCTTGTATATCCCTACAAGATATTTTCAACTATATCATCTTCTGTGGACATTTTCACAACAGAAAATGAATCACACTGATCCATTCTCATTTCTCAAAGTCAGGATGTAGTATACCCATAAAGAAATCTTTGAATGTACAAGTACTCGTACTGCTTGAAAATTTTCAAGGTTTCCTGAGTCAAAATGGTTATCTACAAAGCATTTGAATCCCTCCTGATTATGATAGTATTGAAAAATGTGTCAAGAAATATAATAAATACTGACAATTATCTTGAAAATCAGAGAACTTTGAACAAATGTAAGAGGTTTGAATAAATGGAATTCACGCTATAAACTCAGCCATCCCGTTATGTCCGACAGCAGAGCTTATTTTCATAAGCACTGTTTCGATTCACCTACTAAATGTTATGAATAGTAAAAATTGAGTTCAAGCCGTTGATGAGATTGCTTTCCAAGTTGTCTGGATCACTCAAATGGCACTGATGAGAATCTAATACCTATTCCAAAACCGGTCTATCCCCAGTCATCTCTACAGAGTGAAACTAATTCCCGGTGTTCATTCACAGTAAGTTATTTTCAAAAATTTTCTGAACAAAAAACAGTGTAGAGGAAAACTTTCTGTCATTACTCGCAGTTCTAGCTAACTGTTATTTTTACTATCTCTACCTGGACAATGATAAATTATGTAATACTCATTAACTCAAGATATTTTGCTGGTAATCGCATTCGAAAATATTGGGCCTCGTTAATCCCAAACTCGCACAAGTTTCACCTTCCTAGGGTTGCCTCTAGTCTTAAGGCGATATCTGGTTAACAGAACAACCCATTATGAACCATTTCAGAAAGACATATATGAAAGGTGATTACTGTTGGAAGTGACGTAACAAATATTATAATCAAAGTCAGGTATCACAGAATATACAGTGCTTTTCTTCAATGTTTCCCCGCCCCTTTTATTTTTCGAACGGGTCAACTCAAAAAATTGAAATTTAGGATAATGATATTAATGAACGAGTACTTTGTTTTGAAATAAAATTGACAGATGAAACTTTCAAGATTGCGACTGGACGCCATCTGGGAAAAGAAATTATATAGAAAGGGGAGTCTTTTGATACATCTTTTTGCAGCTCCTGACAAATGCTTCACATCCCTAGAATATAATGTCAATATCTTCAACTACTACAAAATGGCGGAACTTTAAATGACTGCCTGAATACATTGACATTTAACTACATAATATAAGGTAATAAGCTTGAGGTCAGTTCAGAAGATGCTCGAAATGGTTGCCTAGAACTTCTTGACATATGAACAGCCTATTCGATATTCCACGCCGAACATTTTCGAACACAGTAACGTTAACATCTGTACAAAAATTTATTATTCTCTGTCGTATATTCAATATTGAAGCAGGTTCAGTTTCGTATACCTTTTGCTTCAAATAAACCCATAAAAAAAGTCCAAAAGTGTCAAATCTGGCGAGCATGCTGGCCATTCCGTAGGACCTCGACGGCCAATCCAATGACACGGAAAAGTAGTATCCAAATAATTTCTTACTTGTTTGGAGCAATGTGGTGGTGCTCCATCTTATTGGAATACAATATCCATATCGAATTCGTTAGGATTCGCTTTGACGATTTCAGTGATGACAGGGTCAACTGCAGTTTCCAGCATATTCAAATACAATTCCCCTGTTAGATTTCGATCAATAGATAGAGGTCCTACAATATGGTTTCCCAATATTCCTGCCCAAACGTCATTTTTTTCTGG
>WOGO01001003.1:0-19828 GCA_015342085.1 Leptinotarsa defecta | reverse complement strand
TGAACGATAGAATAGGTATCCAGATGTTATATTCAAGGCCATACGGGTAGAAGGGATTTTCGAAGGGACTGAGGGTCCTTCAAATGTATATTTTCTGAATATAATATATAGTACATACATAAAAGAGACACAAACAGGCATTTTTACTTGCTTAAGTACCTGAATGTGTATGTAGGTGGCTAATGTGTGCATATTAAATAGAACGTGACTTTTACAATTATGATATCTCAGGAACGGTGATACAGAAAAAAATTATAAGGACCATTTTCGTAGAGAATTTTGAGATCTACACCTTCAGTCTCAAATTTTGACCTTTGACTTTTGTTTGCGCTCATGGGACAGATTGGGACTTTCAAATTTTTATTTTTCATGGTAAAATAAAGGTCTTCACCAAAATTTGGCTCTGTCGCAATATTCGTTAATTCAATATTGTATAATGACTGGACTATAATAGTGATTCGATTATTCTTCTTAATAATTCTCTTCACTTTCTCAACATTCCCGTAATGGAGCGTCCAGGACGACATTCACATCTTTCCAACCTTCTGTGAAAAGCGTGTACCCCTTGTAAACATTTTTCCGGCGCAGAGCACAATCACCGTATGCCACGGAACACAAGAGAGTTGGACAACAGGCTGTCGTTGCAAAAAGTATATTCACCTACCGGTCTTAACAATTCCTAGCATTCGACACTTACTCTGTTACCGTTCTCTATGGCAAGTTGACCAACACCAGACTTATGTGGTCTGTGAACATATTTTTCATCGTAATCCTCACAGTTCATTTTCTAAATCATAGATAATTCCTTTCCAATCGTCTTGTCTTTTAGGATTGTCCAACACACGTTTCTTAAACTATAAATTCTACTTCAATCTGGTGAAGAACTTTGCATTCGTATTTATATAAACAAACAACTTTCCAGAAAAACCATGAGTCATACTTTGAACTCAAGTCTGACTGAGAAATTCGCATGCTGAAAAATACTCAGTGTGGAAATATATTTAGTCGTCATGGAATTTCTAATTGGCATCAAGTCAGTTGCGTCAACAATACTGTAACATGTTCGCACTTGGAATTTCGTGACCGAATGTACTTCTTGAGTGGCTTCGTCCACGATATATTCCGAATGGAAATTAGTTATTCCATTAGTAAACTTCCACTTTGTTCCATATTTCATCGCGACGAGAATATTATATTCATTAATATGACACGAAATGAAAGTGAAATCATCTAAATGATGGAACTAGAGAAGAGGTTTTCGATGTTACTAACGAATAGAATGAAAATTTCATAACATACTTCGAACTTATTTATATGGCAGTACCTAGCTACTCAGTATGTATGCCTGTATATAGTAGGGAGGGTGAGTGTATACCCACAGCACGTAGGCCACATGAGACCCACTGTACATCTCCCCAAGGAGTTGTCCTCCTAGGTCATCGTCCATCCTGTACTTTCCAGAAAGGTGGACAGGTCACTAGGAAACATCTCCTTCAATCGGCAGGTGTAGACCAAGACTCACCAAACACACACTCTCTTTGGCAACCTTGAGGTGTCTCCCGGCAGCCTCCGTGAAGGTTTTAGAAGTTGCAGCGATATTAATGTCGTTGCGCGGCTACTTCAACCTTCTTGGAGTTCCCTCCGTGGAGGTGCACAAGTGAGAGAGCTTTCCTGCAGGGGCAGCCGGTTCCTTGCCTTCTAGGCGGAGCTCTTGACGCCCGCCGCAAGAAGTGCCTTTGCTGTTGGAGGTGATCTGCTATGTCCAGCCTCATTCCAAACGGTAGATTGGGGTCATCCCCAGCAACCGCCTTTGAATTGAGGTGAGCACTTCTGTCCAGCCTCGAGACTGGTTTTTGTTTTTGTTGCTTCTGTTTTTATGTTGTTTCATGCATCTGTGTTCCCACGAGTAGTAAGGGAAGAGTTTTTCACCTCTGGCAGAGCCCCGCATTACCAGAGGTAGGCTGATTACAATGAGATTTCCCCAAGGGGATGGTTCGTGACCGCATATCACCCTGCGGCCATTCAGCTGTCAGCACGATTCCTTACACCTTAGCTAGGGTAGGCTGCTTCACGGTTGCAAAGGCGTTTGGGGAGTTTTAGTTGTTTCCCTCACCGTACTTACTTCTGCCACTAATCAGGAATCCAGCGACCCCGTCCGTAAGGCCACATTGGCTTTCCGGACAGGTCCTCCAGTCCTCTGGTCTTTCCCCTATCCGTCACCTGAGAACGCGCCCGATAGGTAGCTCAACCCACGGGTTCTAAACACATTTTGTAGGCGGTCGATTCTTGGAATTTCTTCCACACATTGGAAACGTTGACATCTCTGTGCCACAGTCAGGACTCCAACATCAAACTAGCTTTCTTGAAACAAAAACGGTCGGATATATTCGAGAAGAGGAAGAGTGCTTCTATGAGGGGCCACCTAGCGGACATAGACAATGCTTTGCTGAAACTGCACCTGGAGCTTGGCACTCAAATGATACCTGAAGACTGGAACAAACTAGATAGCATATCGTACTCAAAAGTGGAAAATGAGCGGAACAGAGTAAGTAAAATCCACAAAGTGGAGTTTGAAAAACTACACAAGACTGGTGGTTCTGCAGCTCCACGCTTAGACATGTCCAGGTTGGTCATAAATTGCACCGATCGGGTTCTCACTGAAAATAAAATGTCAGTGTTGGACGAGGCGGTAATTTCGCCGGAAACGAGGAAATAATCGCCAACACGGAAGTGGCAGTCAGGAATTTTCTGGATGAGGAAGCGAAAAAAATCAGCAAATATTCTGAGTAAGGCACGACCGCCAAAATGCAACGTCCCAAAAATATAGATTGCAGCCTCAAAAAGCTTCAACTCTGTTGAGGGTATCACGATTCTTCCAACGGACCAGGGAAATGCTACGATGCTTCAGAAAACGAAAGAATATAACAGCAAAATTGAAGAGCTACTTTCTCACTGCCAGAAACCGTACACAGAACCATTTCCAGAACTTAAACCGTTTCAACCAGGCTCTACGGTCTTCCGAAGGTACATAAAACCAATAGTCAGAGCCCCAGGCCGACCTATCACCTGGCGAAGGATCCGGCCTAGCTTGCCAGGATCATCCAAGGTGATCTTGCTTTACTGGCAAGATTACATCCTTTGGTTTCGTCCCATCTCTTCAAGGATTGAGCATGGGTGTAACACTTGACTAGTTCCGCAATTGTCGAAGTCGTCAGGCCGTAGTTGTCACTGGGAAAAAATCATGTTTTACTATTATTTTATTTTGTGCATCATCTAAAATAATTCTATGCATAATTTTTTCAAACAATTTTCCGGGAATGCATAGTTTGCTGATAGGTATATAATTCTTAATGTTACGCTTATCACCACCTTTGAGGAGTGGCATGACGATAGAAGATTTCCACTTACTAGGAAATCTTCCTGTCTGTAGGGATAAATTATAGATGTGAAAAAGGGGTGGTATCAAGTTCACTCTACATTTTTTTATAAATATCCCTGGTATGCCATCCGGATCAGGACACTTCCCTATGTTTATATCATACAACTGAACGTATCCAAATGTAAAATAATATCATTTACAACAAAAAGCGAACTTTAATGTACGATTATTCAATCAACAATACTACAATCAACAGCGTACATGAGATAAAAGATCTTGGTATAGCATACCAATTAACATTTACAACACATAAGGAATATGACTGGTGATGCAAATAGGATGCTTGGATTCATTTACAGAAATGGCAAAAACTACAAAAGTATTGCCACCTTAAAATTGCTATAGTGCATAGGAAGTTCCTAAAATACGTATGTCTAAAAGTTGATGGTCAATACCCTACCATAGGCATCGATCATAACATTTTGTTGGCACGATTTGATATGACTTCTTTGGAAAATAAGAGAGTTATCCTTGGTATAAAATTCCTGCATAAATTACTAAACAACAATATTGACAGTACGGTTCTTTTACCCGAGATCAATGTCTTAGTACCAAGAAGTGGAGGTCGATACAATCTGAAATTCTATTGCGAAGCATCACGCACAAATTTTATGCTACGATCACCATTAAATTTTCGGTGCAGTAGCTTCAATAAAATCTGTGAACATTGCCATATTCATTTCGACTCTCTGAACGCTTTGGTATCATGTATCCACAATCACTTTTAATAATACTATAAATAACATTTGTGTTAGAACTGCTACATTGCATGATTTGTAACTTTTTGTGTTATATACTCAATTTTTCATTTCTCTTTTGAAATTCTACGTTTACGAATATTTTATATATACTTTGTTTTAACATTTACTTTTATACATTTCTATACTTCATTATTTTCAATATTTATTTCATATATACTCTGTAATAATAATATTTCCTGTAACTGGGTACTCCTTTTGAAAATACATCGCTTTTTTTATCACCTCCATGTGAGATGATGACCATGTTCTCAAATCGTTCGTGCAGAATACCCAATGAGCTGTGTCACACATCGCCCTGCTGTTGAAACCACATGTCTTTGGTGCCCAGAACATCCAATTCAGTCCAAAAGAAGATGTAATCATAGACATATAGTGTTTGCCATTGACAATGATGGTCTGGCCAACGTCGTTCTCATAGAAATATGGACCGATGATGCCGTCAGCCCAAAATCCACACCAAATAGTGACTTTTTCGGGATACATTGGACGCTCTTGGATCTCGTGTGGATTGGTGTCCCAAATTCGACAATTTTGTTTGTTCAAGTACCCATTCATCCAGAAATGGGCCTTATCGCAGAAGACCATTTTCCCATGAAAACTATGGTCAGTTACCAACTGCTTCAGAGCCCATTCAGCGACACGTCGTTGTCTATGGTCGTTTACCTTCAGTTCCTGGGTCAGTTGAATTTTGTACGGGTGCTGGCCCAAGTCACGACGCAAAATTAATCAAGTTGTGGTCTGCGAAAGGCCGAGTTCTTGTGAGCGATGCGAAATCGACTACCTCGGATTCTCTTGCACACTCTCACAGACAGCGGCAATGTTTTAGGCAGATCTTGCGTTTCATAAACGTACGGGGGTTGGTCAATAGGTTACTGACCAGTGAACTTAAATTTATCCACCACATTGCTAATAGTCCTTTCAGTAGGACGATTATGGCGACCGTAAAATGGGGCGAAGCGCGTGTTACGTTCCCTGAACCAGAAAACCCATTTTGATAAAACGATTTTATTATTTGCCCGTGTTGTTTAATGATATATCCGTTCATGGTGATTTGGCAAAACATACTGAATAAGTGACAACTAATTTGACAAGATGGCCGTTATCAACTGTCAAAGTTTGGAAATCCCTGATGGAAGACTCTATATATTAATATTTGTGAGTACAGCCTCTTGAGGCAATAATCAATGTTTTTCCTTAGACAAAGCACTCCATGCTTTTTCTGAACCACAGCCTCGTTTTACGTTACCAATCATAAAATCAAGATTATTTACGGAATAACATTTAAAAGTTTCATCAATGGTATTTTCAGGAAAGAAGTGGATATTGTATTTGCCGTGTTTGCCTTTCTACTCCTTAAAAATAATTTCCCATACAGCAATAATTCCACAAACGACTAAAGCCATCTGCAAACAAAACTCAATTATCATGTTTTTGCCAAATTGTCGTTAAATCCACCCCCTTTTCTAGTGACTAATGCCGATAGGGTGCTTCTCTTAACTCATCGCCTGCAACTAATATCTATTCCTGCAAAATATTCGTCCTGCTCGCTATAGCAACACCCTAGCAGCGAACGTTTCTTGTTCTTTTGGTATTGATCCTGCGAAAGGGCTCCCAAAAACGACAAGAGGTCAATGACTGGGGACACGTGTAAGCGACAGTGTTGCCAGGCGATATTGTCTGAATTCTCTAGACAATTTGATCATAAATTTTCATATTTCTTAAAATCCTACTCAGTGATTTTGGACTGAAAATAACAATTGAAATATTTTAATTTACAGTTGAGCAATTTTTCCATAAACAAGTCACCGACCTCAAAACTAAAAGTATCATTACTAATTGTTACTTATGCTGTCATCCAACATTTTCGTTTTCAATTGTTTACACACACAAGTACAAGAAAACGAATATGTAATATTGGAAAGCACTACCTTGATACTGAGGAAACAGATAATTGTTACAGAATGACTCGCAAGGTGGCGGTGCATTTCTCAAGGAAAACAATTAACATTTCTCTAACATTTTTGACATTACAACGATAAGCAGTGACAAAAAAAAGCTTTTTAAGTTTCTAACTATGAAGTAAAAATAAACAGTTCGAGCTTCTTTCTTTACATTCTGCAAAATATCAGGTGTTAGTAGCTCCTGTTGATTTTTTCCCATAAATTATCTAAACCATCCCCACTAGAAAAAGTCCAGTAAAGTCAAATCGGGGGATCTGGGCTGCCATTATGTAGAATCTCCTACTTCCGATACCTCAACCCGGAAAGGTATTATCGAAGAACTCTTGCATTGGTACTACGTAATGAGACGATGTTGAAAATATACGCAATTTCGCAATAGAGGATCTAACTGCTTGGCATAACGCGAGTATTCAGCATATTAAAAATGTTTGCTTCCAAAAAGAATGGTCCTATAATATGGTTACCCAAAATTCCTAACCAAACATTTAGTTTTTGGGGATATTGGGTGTGAATTTGGCATGCCATATTGACATTTGAATAACTCCAGTATCGGAAATTTCAACAATTCACCTGCCCAAATAACGCGAATTCAAAGAGCGCAATAATAAAAAAGTCTAATAGTGAAACCAAGACCCATAGTTTATTCCTCGTGTGAACACTTGGATCTCTTTCCCATTTGAAATATTTTGTCAAAAATTCTCCACTTACGGCACTCTTGATGAATAAATAATACCTTTGTATATAGAAGTCTATATACAATGATAATACAGAGAACCAATGAAATTCAGCATTTCATTCACAGAGGTGCTGAGCACAACTCAAGTGACTCAGCATTACATTGTCAAGTCGGCACTTCAATTCTCAATGTTGTTTACACTTTGGGATAATTTGATATTCGGTGAAAGATGTTTCTGAATAAATTACAAATCTTACAAAATACCTACGCATGAAAGATTTTGATTCTTACGCCATCTATCAACATGTGAACAAACTTGAATCAATCTCATTTCCCGCGTCGAGAGTTTTTGACAAGACAATAGCGAATCGGTTCAAATGCCAGGTTGTCTATGCATCTTTAATGAAACTAAGATGACAGTCACTATTTCAGAATACTTTTGACATAAACATCAACAACCACAGAGGCAGCTACGTGATGAAACAAGACCATATTGTGTTGAACAACACAACACCGTGTGTTCTTATTTTCATTAGTAGGTATTAATCAATAGTGTTCTCTGTTTGAACAATTCAAATTGTGAAATTGTGTGTTCAGGTTGATCCAGTTTATAATAAAACATAAAAAAGTATTTAATTTTTTTCTAGCATTGTCAGTCACTATTATATTCCTCTGAATTTTTTGAGATCAGGGTTGTTGTGGACACTACGTATTAATCTGAAATAGATGAATCTGCAGCAAAAAACTACATGAGGCACTTCTGCCATCACTCTTCTTCTCTTGTTCAATCTATTTTTTATTTTATCACAGAACTCCTAGTTATTCTGAGATATTGTGAGTTTTGTGGTTTTTACACTCCTATGAATTCGATCCCTAATCTTCAACGATCAGTCGGCCTGGAATTTCGTATAGAGAGTAAGTAAAAAAAAATCAGAAGCACGCTCCATGATCAGTATCAGTATAAATATTATTAGTGACTCATTATATGAACACAAAATCGTCGTGAACTTTTTCAAATCCAGAGAAATTTATTTGGTTCTGGCAACACTGCAAATGCGTTTCTAGGTATTGTTGAATCACCACTGACTATATTCGCTAAGGGAAAGAGTGCCTTGTTGCATGGTGCACAGGGTCGAAGTTGGGGTGACAAAAACGTTGGAAGTGTTATATTTTTGTGGAGAGCGGGTACACGTGCCGTACCAGGCCACAATTTCGGCGTTACCCTAGTTTCGTGGGGCCCGGGTTCAAACTCCTCTTCGGCGAAGCGTTGCACTCTCCGAATCGTGTTGTCTTTGTGGGAGATCGGATATCGCGAGGGGGGAACGTGGAGCGGCAGCTTTTATTGCCACCACATTGTGATGGGGAAGTAGGATGTGATGGTGGTGTAATTCAATGCGAAAATAAAATGCACTCTTATTATTGATGTTATATTTACAAATTATTAATATTATATTTACAAACATTTTGTATTTAATTTTCGTTTCATTTCTATGATCCCTAAAAATACGTAAATGTATCATTTGTTATGGTATCAGACGATTTATTTGAAAAATTAACATACAATAATAATAAAATAGTAATATATTTATTCCACAGAAAAAAATATAGGCAGGTTAATGAATGAATAATAGATAGACTCACTAAAGGAAATTCTTCGAATGTAATAATTATTTATCAATATTAGAAAGAAATATATGTATTGCTTCCATAGACCAACTACATGCTATCGAACAATGTATATATATATTTTAAAAAATCATTAGACAGTATAATATTAACATATACGTATAAACATAGAACCTATAAACATACATATATACTATAATATATACCTAATGTACTATAATAAAAAAATGTAAAAATATATACTTAAATAATAAGATTATACACACAGAAATAACTAAAATAACCTCTCTTTCAATCATAAAAGAGCAACTTTTTACTCGAAAATTTGAAATGTTTTATACAATATATTGATAAATTATGTGCGATAAGTGTTGCAAAAACGTCATAATTTATGGTCACAACATGATGGACATGTATTAATTGATGAATATGGAGTTTGATGGTGAATGGTTAAGACAATGACCTTCTCGTTCACCAGGTCTTACACCAATTGCTTTTTTCCTATGAAACTAAGTGTTCACTAGGAAAGACATTTCACGTTTCGCTAAATTTATAAACTATCGATACTGAGAGGGAAATAAATAAAGCAATTTGATTTCTTTATATTTGTTCAGTTGCTCAGGTAAAGTGAGATCACTTTTAGCACGTTTACCTACTTCTAATAGAAACATCTTGAGAATTTCATAGTTCAATTCAGAGTTTTCTCATATGCACGTTATTGTGAGTAATGTATACAAAATTATTGAATAATGTTGAAAGATGAAAATGAAATATATTCATTTCTACCAACGCAACGGGTTTCAATTTTAGATAGATTGCCCCAGTGTGATTTGGTTGTGGATATTTTGGAAATTTAGGAATACTGATAAAATATATCTATTATATGGAAGAAACTCAAAAAAAAATCAAAATAATGTCATTATGAAACATGCACTAACGTTTGCCGAAATAGAAATTATGAAATAAATTAACCATTCCTTACAAACTAATTGACCACACTGTATATTATAAATCAATATATTTACCTATTATACAAAATTTGCGAATTATGCAGCGCCACCTTGTGGCAATGATACCTTCGAAATGATTCATTCCTTTCTTATTGCGACATCTATTAACGGAACCATTAATTGGTTTATTCCTATCTACAGATTCCATTTTACCGTTCAACTTGGCGATGAAAGATGGCAGCACGTTGCAAGCGGACTGACAAATATACACAAGAAGTGAGTTCCATTATTTAAAAATGAATCAATTCATATCTGATATAAATGTTCTTCCAAATCTAATATTTTGAAAAGTCTTCTATATAAATGAGATATTTTTAATTGCTGTAATCATCAATCGATTCAGATAAAATACCAAAGAGTTTTACAAAAACCATGACACGTGTTTCGCCATACAAGAGCTTCCTCAAGCGTCAGTCAGCTGATCCCTTAGAAGCACTTGAGAAGATTATCAGTTAAGAAACTTAAAAAAAAAACACTTTCATTTCCCATGAATGGATTTTGAAACAAACAATAGCTCAAATTTGTGTTCTGCGTATATTTCTAAATATCACAACTTAAACTAGTTACAAAATTTGAAATGTTATTCAAAATATAAAACAAGCTTTACATCATTATAACTACATAACAAAAAGACTCAGAATCATATAATTAATTGCCTTTTTACAAATGCATAAAATAATTTCTCTATAATAAAAATAAAATAATAAAATTTTGCCTATCTACTGTATATATTTATATTTATGTACATGAGATATTTGTTAAAAATACGGTCTGTTATTCTCCTCACTAAACTATATTAGAATAAAAATCTCAATGTCTTAAAAATATTGAACTATATTTCAAAAATGGTTTTCTAATTAGAATAATAAATTTAAGAATTTTCAGGTACTCAAGATTCAAGGACTTTTAGTACAATTTGGTTAGTATTGCAAACAGTTGAAAAAAGTTAAAAAAAAGTTCAATCCAACTAATTTCATTTCATTGTTATTTTTTCAATCTTTAAAAAAATAACTCGAAAATGAATAAGGGGTGTCTCAAAGGCGGACGTCCAAACAAAAAGACATGATAGAGAAGATCATATTTATTATCCGGTTATATGGTTTAGGGTTCCAAAACCCAAAAAATTATCTATTGAACGCCTCAATTGCAAATAGATATATGTATTTCCTTTGACATATATCAAAAGAATTAAATGTTCAGATTCGATAATCTATATGAGTACATGTACAGGATGATTTCTGAGAATTCGGATTAGGTTTTGGACTTCTCGCCTTATGTTGGGGCCACACTAACGAGAAATGCCATTAATTATCGCGATAATGGACGATAACCGTAGGTGTAGCCACGACTTAACGCGATAATTTGACAACGGCAGTAACCTATGCCGTTTGGCAAGAATTAATGCGATAAAGCGGCCATACTACGTCAGACGTCCATCTTCCAAGTAAAATTAACGCTGTTTTTATCGTCAATCATGGACATTCACGTTGACCGTATTAAGTGTGGCCACCCACTTTAGTGCGTTAAAAATTATCGCGATAATGGGCATTGACGTTAGCCGCTAGTGTGGCCCCAGTTTTAGCGATGGCAACCCGGTTCGATCCATTTCCACAGTTTCCTCATTTTTTCCTTGGAGACAATTTTTGTTTCCATTTCATTTCATCCATTAATTTTGGAATATGCTCCGCTATCCCCGATCCTGTTATCAGTCTTCTCATTATATTAATCAATCAATATACACTTTGTCTAAGAAACATTCTTATTGACAAAACTTTCATAGAAAAAAATATATATTGAGGTTCTTTTATGTATTCATTTATTCCCGTAAAAAAATGTATTCACCTATAAATATATAATGTAGATGAACTCTTTTGTTTTATCAAACTCATTTTCAGGTTTAGTTTGTGTCAAAAGAGATTTCAATGTGTAGTTCGAAAATTCGTTCTTATATCATGTCTGTAATCGATTCATTTCAATGTTTCAGATAAACCAGGAACACACGTTAGTGTATTGTTGTTGGGTCTGTGATGATTGTGGAATATGTATATGTCGGTTACAGTTTCTACCAACTTTATTGACAGCTTTTTCCAGAGTATCATACAAACATCTTACTATAGCGTGATGATTCGATTCATTGAGGGGATATCTATAAGTATGAGTTTTCTTTCGATTGACACTTCTATCAAAAGTATTTATCGATTTGTTGATCATCATATCAGCAAATATGAACCTAAACTGAATTCTCATGTGAACTATCACGTATGGCATCTGAACATCTCATTCTATTGACGTATGTCGAAGGAAATACATCAGTTTGCAATTGAGGCGTTGTTCAAAAGTGAATTTTTTGAGCTTTGAAAACGGATAAGGTTTATTTTCCGAAACGACAACCATATAAAAAAAGTAAGGTACTACAGACAGTGAAAGATTAAACACCTAAAAAAAAACACTAAGAAGCATTGACTCCTCCACAAAGAAATGTGTTTCAAAGAAAGCGAAATATTTTTTTTTGTGCTTGATGTTGTAATCATATTAAAGAACATGAAATTCTCACAGTTTACTCTATTTACATCTACAAATGCATTATACATACAAAGAGTAATAATCGTATCTTTTCTCTCATTTCTGATCATCACGGCTACCCAACTCAATCCTCGAGATGAAGGTTTCCTAAACGTGGAACTAGTCTGTATACGAGAAGCCCAATATACAAAGGAATTCAATTTCTGAATCATATGCCTGCCTGTATAAGATTGCAAGACAACGTCAATGTTTTCAAAAGAAAGCTTATTAACTTTCTATGCAATGAATGTTACTATGACATATCAGAATTCCTGAGCAAAAAGATAACGTGAGTTATGACACCTGGATGCCCTGGTTGTTATTAATAACTTCAATAGTTCCAATATTGTCCTTTTATATGATTGTATATATACTGTTCTTAACTTGACTGGTCCAATATCATGTAAATGATCTGACTGGAATAAAAAATGTATTATATTATTATAATTAGGGTAATGTTTTGGATATCAGTAAGTAACTCTCCCTAGAAAGAAAATTAAAATGCTATAAAAGAAATTTTATCTGAAGTTTGTATCTGAAAGTAACTTCTATGATCTTTGTAAAGAGTTTATTTTGAACTTAACTGCTTATTTCCTTCCTTTGGAAGTTTCCCACAATTACTGAATACACGAAGAGATTTGTATTGAAAACACAGGACAGGCAACAACTTTTGAACCATCAATTACTGAATAATAATAAATACAGTTATTTTGGTTGGATACGATCTTCCCAACCATCTTCTTTTGTTTAGAAGTCAGCTTTTGAGACACCTTGTATATTTTCTGATTTTAACATATAAAATGATACATTTCAAAATTGCTTTATTTTTTGTAACCACTCACAAACAGTTTCGCTTTTCCTAACTAATTACGAAAACCACCTATTTTTCAAATGGAATCATATATTGGCATCTTCTCTTATAAGTATTGAAGTCAATTAAGAATACTCAATTTTGGTATCAGGAGATGAATTTGTACTATTATTATCTCTAATTTTAATTTTGAAGACATAAGAGTAGAGATAGATAGATAGTTGAGAGGGCTTTTCTTTCCAGTTTGTGTCTGAAACTTACTTCTTTGCATGATCTACACATTTTGAGTGTATAAAGATGGAGAAGTAGAAAGCCACAACATTTCTTCCCCAAAAATTAATATCTCCTAAAAATGTGCCCCCTTTCAATTTAATCGAAAATAAAACTTATGAACACCAATAGAGAAAGCATAATCGCATAGAAATAACCTAATTTTACAATTCACTGAATAGTTACCTGGCTTTCATTATTGCACCAATAAAAACAGAAACGTTACACAAAATCAAAGACAAGTTCAAAAGTACAGACCTGGCATATTAAAATTTTGTTGTATGGTGAATCACAGAACAAATTTCAACTCGATATTCTTTTAGATATTCAAAAAAAAATAGAACAAGCAAATTATCATAGATGAACTATAATATTAACTCATAAAACTAGTTTCAATATCCAAATTTAAGAATTTCTATAGAATGTGAGCACCAGATTATATTCATTTTAATCTTTAAAACTGGTCTAGTGTATTTATTCCCTTAAAATGTTGAAAGAACTATTCACGTATCATTTTTGTATTTATCATTCAAAATTTTGGGCAAGTTTTTTCATATGATCCAAATTCAAATGAAAAACAGTTCAATATCAAATAATTTCGGCTATATTAATATAGACACGCCTGAAGAAGGCGTGTCTATATTACGTTTACGTGTTACGTTTTTGTTAAACTGTTTAGTGAATTACATGCCGAGTTGGATAATAGCTAAAAAATAAAAACGGGAGGAAAAGTTTCATTGATACAAATTAGGTAATTAATTTTGTTGAAATGCTGCTAATAATTATCAGATTCCGTAAGAGTGTTGAAATCCTGAAGGTGGATAACAGTAGGGAGGATTATGTTGGTGACCTTCAGTTGAATATTAGGATTCAAACCAAATATAGAAAACTAAAAATATTATTATCTATTACAAACGTGTTATTTTTTGATATGAAAATTATAGGCTCAGAAACATTATTTTTCATAAAAAGATAAGTAGAGTTTGGAACCTTGGGTTTCAATCTTCCAAAATATAAAAAAATTAATGAATATAGATTAACAAACAACCTGCTGTCAGGTGTAATAGAGGAAAAATTGAAAAGTTCACTTCGAAAAGTTATCAATAATAAAAACCTTTGAAAAGTCTAATTAATCAGTAAGTTGTGTTGCCTTTGAAATTTCAATTAAAAAATGTCTGACGTTTCGAAAGATAATCCTTTTCCGTCCTACAAATCTGAAAATATTGTTATTGAAAACGCCTTTTTTATAAATATGTACATTCCTTTTGAGAAACGTCAAATATGTCTATTCTTTTGGACGTTTGTGAAAAAGAAATAGAAATATTTCCAAAAAAGGCATTTTCGATTAGAATACTTTCAGAATCTGAATAATAAAAAAATCTAAATCAATAAAGAATCTTCTGAAGTATAAATAATATAGGGTAAACTGAAAAGTTACTGCGTAATATTTGTTCTCTCTTTATTTATTCACGATATTCTCTTTTCTCTACATCTAGGGGTGTTGAGGTTTCACCCATATAACTTTTTCCACAGGAACAAGGTATTTCATGTTTAGTTTGTGTCAAAAGAGATCTCAATATTTTGGTATTTCTGAAAGTTGTTCTTAGATCATATCTGTAACGGATTTGTCTCTACACAGAAACATCTTACTATTCATTCAATTTATAGGCAAAATTTATAAATAAAACTTACTGGCTAATGAGACTTTTCAAAGGTTCATAAGCAGTAGGAAAATAAATGTGTATGTTGCATGTGGGTTATACATGCAATTCGACCTGCAATTCATGAAATTTTGAATCCCAGTTCTAAAACAGTTTGACTATTTTTGTTGTACTTTTCACATGGTGAATGAACATTTTTGGATTTTGGAATAGTTTTGTTTTTGCAGAGGTTATGTGAATATTTCTTAGGTATGTTGTTTAATAAGATATCCATCTTGATTTTAACAAAATATATTTTCTTATTAGTCAGTGGGCTATGCTTGAAGAATGGCAGTAAACAAATCTAAAGAAATGAACTTTAAACATTCAAGCCAGGTTCAGATATACCTACACAGTAGGTTGAATGGACTGACGCCTATCAGAAGAGTAGTTGTTTTCTGATAGGCGTCAGTCCATTCAATCTACTGTCTAGGTATATCTGAAACTGGCTTGAACGTTTAAAGTTCATTTCTTTAGATTTTTTTAACAAAATATATTTTTAAGTATGTGGATTTATAGAAGTGCTTTCATTTTTTTGCAACGTAAAACTCCTGTTTTACGTTGATTTCTAGATTAGGTTCTACTGTACCTGAATAACTTATTTTCATTGGCAATCAATCGATTCAGTTTTAAAGGCAAAAATGTTACAAAATGGTCTAAAGTCAAACATGTTTCTGTGAGGTTTGGCTTGAATAGTGGCGGCAGGTTTCCTAATTTTCAACACATTTATTCATACTTTTTGTGTCTCCCTCTAAATTGTAAACTAGTCTCCACTAAAACTTTATCTTTTTTGGGGAAAAGTGTGAAAATTGAGTCATACTGAGGGACACAGCAATAATGGTTAAAACTTTAAATCTGAACCACTCATATTCATTGAAATCAAGAAAGAGTGATAGTCAATAAAATCTTCTTCAGTCCTCCAAAATTCAAGAAATGACCATCTTCAATTCAATTTCATTGTTGGCATTCATGATTATCGTCATGACTGTCAATGTCATTTGACAAAATGATTGAGATATTTGATGTTCGTGAATTGTTCCATTCAACAGTTATTCCCCATCAAATACAGTCAATTTTGAACTAAACCACAAAAATTATGCACAAATTCAATGATACCAACAATGAAGTATAAACTGAAAGGTAGAACTGGAACTTCTGGCTTAGAATAAGTCCATAAGTCCAAAACAGGAACTGTTCCCAAACACCAGAACTGAAACACTCTTCTCGAAATATAAAACTCGGACACCATTCAATCCTTACAGAATATGGTGATGACAGCGACAAAAATACTCAAATATTAAGGGTACTAAAATTAACAAAGTAAATGTCTTTGTTCGCTGAACAACACCAGGGGGTGTAGCATATTTTGAATCCCTTTTAGTGGATTCATTTCTAGAATTCCCTGTATAACACATCAAGAGGAAGGTACAGTGAAAATAAAACTGTCATCGAGAAAAATTCGGCTAAAAACATATTCTTGAAACTTATAAAGTTTGCTTGAAAACAGTTTTACATGAAGATTAATGCGGTATATTTTTAAATTTTTATACTGATTTTGTGATATCGCAATTTTATCGAAAAATTTAAAGTCGTTATGAAATCCCACTATTGAAATTTTCATTGAAAATGCTTACAAGTCCGAATTAGCTCAATAAAGAGTCACAGAAAATTATAGCCACAGTGAAACACATACGTATGCCATGATCACTTGAAAGAATAAAGTCTATCGACTGAAATCCATTGAATCTCAAAAAGTTTCATACCTGCCCCTCATAACAAACTTTTTCGTTTTGCAAGTTAAAACAAAAAACAATATGTCGAAAAGAGGCAATTTAAAAATCTTTCTCATCTGAGTTTCCGAGAAGACAACTAATGTTAGAAAGTGAGGATATCAACATTCCAGCGTCATAATTTGCTCAATCTCTACGATGCTGAGTACTAAAAATTCTCTCACTCCTTCTCTCGACACAGCCCTGTATACCATTCACCCATTTTCTCACCCTGTGATTTGGCAAGTAGAAAAAAGACGAAAATGCAATCACTAACCACACCCATTCGAAAGAGTGTCAATGCACCACTACATCTTTGGCATCTGATGTGCTGCCTTGTCTCGTGGGGCTGAGCAATTCCTGTCGATCACGTTCCCTTTCCCTACCCGGCCTGAATGCCTCCAAGAGTGCCTGCACCCGATCTTCGGACGGTTCCCATCTCTGATGACCTGTTGTGTTTTGCAGCCAAACAATTACTGTTCCTTGAACTGATCTCACGTTCAATTCTGACCTGAAACAATATATCTGAATGTGATTTCATAAGTACAAAAATATTCTATTGAAGTAATTGTTTCTGGGATCCACCAATGAACTTCATTTATTTTTACACATTAATAATAAACGCCTACCATTTTTTCCTTTTTTTCGAAGTTCGAGTTCGAATTATATCAAGGAGGTTACGTACAGCGCCATCTGTCCGCGAATAGATCAAGCAATAATGTCGATAATTCTGTCAAATACGACCTTGAGAGTGAAGCTAATATAAAGCGTGTTAAAAAAGTATAAATTCTGACGTGAGAACATGAGTACACACACACTATTTTTTTATTTCAGTTTTTCGTTTTCCCATGCAGGCCGTTCTTATCTTTCCCAAATGCGACTATTTTTGATAACTATGATAAAGATGGTTTTTTCACATAGGATGAATTAATACCGACAATTGCAGAAATATGGATCAGTACTTCAATAAATTTGACAAATAATTGGAATTTTCGGTTTTATAAGTGACTATAATACCCCATTTATAATTATATTGTTTTCTGATTTGATTGTTTTCAATCGAACTAGTTGTTCCGAGTCTAGTATCGAGGTACGCGAAACAGATTATATTAAAAAACCTCAGACGTTGATTTTTCCATGTTCTGTTACATATTGGTTTCCTAAGTAACATTTGATATAAGTGAGTATTTCAGATACAGCCGGTTTATTTGATTCCAAATTAGTTGAAATTATTTTGCATTAGATAGATTTTGTATGTGTTGGAAAGACTGGTTCCGTTAAAAACTGTTTCCCTAATTATACATTTGTATGTTGTGTTACATTTTTTTAATTTACACATTAACGCATAAAAGTGGCGCCAATGTGAAATTTAGATATTAAACCAGTCATACATACACCAAAAAAAAACATTTTCAATCAATTACAAATTACATTCACAATTACAAATAAACGTGGTAAAAAACATAGAAATTTTCATTTCTCTTTTCATTATGATCTCCTACTACGTAGTAACGGCTATATCCATCAATTTATTTCCAATCAACATTTACCTCTTTCAACGTCACCTTTACAGTATAACCTAGCAGACGTCTGCTGAACTACTGCCATGCCGAATATTGAATTATGGAGAAGTTATACTTCAATTTCAATCAGATTACTGACCAGGAACTGAAATTTCAGGTACTTCAATCCTGACAGAAGGGATCACATCCACGTTGAGTAATCAGATGAGAACTTGATTTTGAACTAATGTTTTCTCAGACGTTCGACCAATAAAGTGGCCTAGTGATGTAGCCAGCTACATCGCCTGATCTCTCACCCTTGCATTTCTTTTTTACGATGAATCGGGTGGAAAATTTCCTCTACCAAATTTCTAAAATTCTCAAGAACTGCGACAGATAGTTCACAGGAAATGTCAATTACTGACCTCAAACTACTTAAATAATGTAACGCTGAATTATTTTGGAACAATTGTTGAAAGTCATTATTCTATAACTCTGTTTGTATTGTTGTCAGTGTCTAACATTTCAAATGATCTCTCATTCGACTCTTCCTGTCAGTGAAACAATCAAGGGCGACGCTACTACTCAAATTTGGAGTTCCTAGAAAAAAAAAGATGTATTCTATCAGAGTTCACAATCGTATTCATCATCGTATGTCACACGACTGGTATAGATCCCCGTAGTAGTACTGACCAAATCATGAATTCAACTTTTTGAACCCTTCTATCCTCGACAAGAACCAATCTTGAGTAAAAAAACGCACGAAGACGCAATCTATGAAGTTAATAGAAAACTCATACGCGGTTATCAGAGGAAGAGATATCATGGTTACTCTTGTTACAAAGACAAAAGGGACGAAAGAGTCTGAAAGATACATTCATGACTTTTCGCGACAGACCGCATTTGAGAGCTTCGTTTATTATCGATTCCAGCGACCTGCCCCGACTCTACATGGGTGCGATGATTATACTAAATATACATTCACCCACCGGAAATATAAGGAAATGGAGAGACAGTAATGAAAAGATAACTTCATTTTATAAACACTCCTACTTTCTCCGCGGCTGGTGCCCCATTCGTAATATTTAAAAATTCTTTCTCATTGCACATATACAACATAAAACGAACCTTCATACAAAATTTCAGCCTCCGAAAATATAGCGGTACGTAGAAATAGTGATGGAAAGGTAATTTCCATATGTAAACGCTCCCCTTTCTTCCACAGAGACGGCGCCCCAGTTGGAATATTCAAAAATCCTTTCTCATCACACTACATAAAACAAACCTACATACAAAATTTTAGCTTCCGAAAATATAGCGGTAGGCACTGAGAAATTGTGATGAAAAGGTAACTTTATTTTATGAACACTTCTTTTTCCCTGCGGCTGGTGCTTCATTTGGAATATTTGAAAATCCTTTCCCATCCCACATCTACAACATGAAACCAACCTAATTTCAATATTTCAGCCAGTGATGAAAAGTTAATTTTCATATGTATATACGCCCCTTTTATCTCCAGTAAGAGCGCCTCAGTTGGAATATTCAAAAATCCTTACTTATTGCACATACACAACATAAATCGAATATACTGGGTCCTGCAACAGTGGCGCGGTGTTCCATATCTCTTTTTAGGAAACAGATAGGAATCTAAATTTCTATAATATCACCTTATTACTCGAGCTCGACAAAATAAAAATATTGGCGGTCACACAGGGTGTTCAATTTTTTCTGGGCGGATCCC
>WOGO01001002.1:0-19833 GCA_015342085.1 Leptinotarsa defecta | reverse complement strand
GGTTCGGTATTTTAAAACTTTGTAAAAGAAGCAGGCAGAGTGAAGGAACTTTCGATCACTTATATTAAGCCATTTGTTTGTTTTCAATGTGTATGAAATCCTATCGTATTTTTTGAAGCCATAGATTAACCTCAAGCAACTATTTTGGAGCTTTTGGATTTGTTTGATATCAATGGAGTTATACAAGGAGCCTGAATAACATCGCAGTAATTTAACCTGGATAACACTGAAGAGTCACATAGTTAACTTTTAATTTCTTTATTGAATAACTGTCTATTTCGATAAATCAGTTTGAGATTACAGAATGCTTTTTGTATACTTGTGCTGATATGATGAGAAAATCTCATATTTTCGTCAATCCACAAACCCAGATTCTTAACTTTATTAGAAAGTGTTAAAGGCCATCCTCCAATCAGAATGCTAGCAAAGTGGTTTGCAGTAAATTCTTTTCTTGCATTCTTACTACCAAAAACGATTGCAACAGTTTTATTTGAATTCAGTTTTAGGCAATGATTATTAGAAAATTGCTCACGATTATATAGATCGAAATTCAAAGCACTAATAGCCTGAGAGTATTCTTCAGGTTTGAATGACAAATATAATTGTGTATCATCAGCATAATAGTGCCGCGCGCATGATAGGAAGGACTTAAGAAAATTGCAAGTATACAGACTGAACAGTAGGGGACCCAATACTGACCCTTGTAGTACTCCTTTATAAATTTTGAAAAATTTCGAACTTTTTCCACCATATAGTACTGCCTGAGTTCCATCGCTAAAATAGCAGGATAGAAGTTTGGTAGCTTTATTGCTGATCCTTACAAAGTTGGAAAAAATACATTATTATCTTTCGGTAAATAGACATGGTCTAACCGACAATGATAATTGTTTTAAGAAAATACCATTTAATGAATCAGAATAAAACATTGAGATAGCATGCGATAAGAATGAATATTATAAATGATGAGTTATTTCCGTTATAAAAATGTTGTTAATTTGTTTCGATTTCTCAAACACGGCGTACAAACAATCAAGAGTGCCGCTTGCAAAAATTGTAAAAATTATAACACATTAAATGAAAAAGGGGTTTGGTTTTTTGCAAATATCTCAAAAACTCTATGATATTTTTCAAATCTGAAAAAAAATCTGAAAGAGAACGGAATTTTCCAAAAACCTTCAGGACCAATATTTCTAACTTTTCAAGAGGCTATAAAATATGTGGTAAAGTGCTAAAACGGGTAGGTACTCTAGCTTGCTCAAAAGACGCCAAAACACGTACTGAATATCAAAATGAAAAATTGATATTGGATAAATAAATGAACAATTGTCCGAGGTCAAAAAATTATCATCCTGAGTTTCCAGTTAGTTTTGCATTAGTTGATTAACAATTGAACAGGAACATTACAAGTGCAATAATTGTTAAATGACAAATCTGATATATTTTTGAAGCTATTTTTGTTTTTGTTTGGATTCATGTTTATATTGTTCATAAGTTATAATAAGTTCAAACATAAAAAAACCAGGTGAGTTTGAAAGAGTAAAAGACAAAACTTTCCAAAACTTGGTATAAAATATAAATTTTTGTTTTGTCAAGAAATGATACATGGTTGCTCCTATTATATTGTGTGGAAAGAGAAAAAAAATATATAGAAAAAGTTAATTATTCATAACAAATTGTTTATTGAATAAAAAATGAAAATTCAAATGAAAATCATTTTTTCTTCAGTTATCAGCAAGATGAGATATGATGAAATAACAGTTTCTCAATATTAATTACAAGTGATGGAATAAAAAATGTTAATTAACAAATAATCCGTTTCCGAGCAATGAAAAATTTTTCAGGAAATGATTTTTTTCAAATCATAGAATGCATCACAGACTATTAAAAAAAAATCTTATAAAAAACGCATCTGTTTATGAACATGTTTTAGAAGATAGTAGATGAAAATTTTCAAAAGTAATTTTCATTCAGCTTCTTCTGATCATAAAAAATGAATTGAGAGTAATATTAGAAATGTTTCAATGATCAATGAAGCTTTTTGATTTTTAACCTGTGTAAACTGTTCATAACGAATTGAATAATTTCATTATTTTATTTCTCCATCGGGAATCTATTCTGAACCCTTTCAAAAAGATTTCCAGAAAAATAAATTATCTCAGATTTATTTGACAATTATCGCACTTGCAATGTTCCTGTTTGAATAGAAAAAACATGTTTATTAACTAATGCATAATCAATTGTAAAATCACGATTTTGGTCCTACAATCCCTCCTCTTCTTGAATCTTTTTTCAAATTTGAAAAATGTCAAACAATTTTTGAAATAATTGCAAAAAACCAAACCACATTTTTCAAGTTAATTGTTTATAACTTCTGCCATTTTCACAAGTTGTAGGTATTTGAATTTTTCAAAAAATCATCTGCACACTATTTCGGCACCTCGATCATATTTTTCGGATGCGGAGAAAAAAGTTTAATCTGCACTAGGCTATATCTACTTCTAAGATCAGGGACTCGACTGTATAGTTTAATGTTTTCCAGCTTTTTTTTCTGATGTGTGCTATTTGTATCAGGCACTTATTCCTCCATAGAAACCACTTTTGTCTCATAAAATTCCGGGCAAAGTCATCATATTTTCTAATTTGTACTTGTTTCCGTGGTTGCTCTAAAGGAATATCAAAATTACTATGGAATTTTTGGTTTGTAATATTTTCATTCGTGAACTCTTTTCGAAATCCAATATTATATGTACAAATTGTAACAATACGTACAGAATACATCTATACGTCTTTGCAAATGGTTTAACAATAATTTACTTTCGTCGGTACCCGGCTGGTGGTTCCGTTATTCAGGTTGGAATTGTCAATTTGGTGTATCTCTGAAAACAATTTACGGTTAGATATACTTACTTCTCTCTTATCCAGTAAAATTTCAGCCCGTTTCCAACTGATTTACTCAGCAAGGCAAGCATAAAGCGCGGGTCAGTCCAATAAATTATTGAGAAGATAGAACAACAAAAGGGCGATGGAAGCAGGAACGTTCTCCAGGGATTCCGGACACTGAAAGCTAATGTTCTAGGGTCAACTGTTGGGGTCTTGAAATTAATATACGCCCGGATCGAGGAATGTCGTACATCTGATCTAATTGCGAGTACTTCATTCCTTCGCCGTATCATTTGTCTACGGATGATTGATTCTGCTAATTGGCGAAACTGATGAAATGATACGAATATTCATATACTACTTTGGTTAGTATTACACAGGCATTCATTCATATATTGGTATTGGATGAATAAAAGAGAAACATCATAATAACCGTCTGGGTGTACATGGATTATTTGATCAATTTATTCTGTAGTTTCATATGTATATAAGTACATATATCCTTCGTTTCTTGCTACTCTCTATTATCTATAAAACTGACTTCTCCAATGTTCTTGAATTCTTCAAAATTTTTACATATGCAGACGACAGACACTAACTTGTATCTACCTTGAAACAACTAGTTGCTCGGTTTAATGAAATTCGTCTGTATTTCAACGCTGAAAAAACAAATTTAATACTGTTTCACCCAACAAAGGAGGGAAATGAAAATTTAGATATATTCCTGAGTAACACCCAGTTATCCATCCATGAAGACTGTAAATTTCTCGGTATTTTCATTGACTCTCTCTTCAACTGGAAAGAACACTGTCAGTTTTTGTGCTCTAAGCTCTCATCGATCTACTATATGTTTATAAATCTTAAACACGTATTGACTCCACAGCAACTGATAAATTTATATTATGCACAAGTGGAAGGCCGACTCAGGTATGGAACGTGTTTGTGGGGAGACTCTTCTTATTCGCAGAAAGTTTTTCTCAAAAAAAAAATCATAACATGTATAGCTGGTGTCAAAAGTGACTACTCATGTCGTAATCTCTTCAAAAATTACAACATTCTCACCTGTACGGGTCTGTATGTATTTGAAATTTGTGTATTCGTTTTCAAAAATAAGCATTCTTTTTTATGCAATGTAGACTTCACACCCGTCGTAACAATGATGTGCGACTGCCACTGTCCAGGGTTAATATTACATATAAAGCTCCAAGTAGAATTGGAGTGCAAATATTCAATAAATTAGCCGATACCCTCAAAGGTTTGGAACGTGAGAATACATTTAAAAAATATTTAAAACTTTATTTAGTTGAAAAATGTTTATACTCCATGAATGACTACTTCCAAAGAACTAACCAACTATGTACCATCTTATGTGTGATAATTTATATTCACTTATATTTGTATATACTATATTATATATACTCTTTATATATCAATTTTAACCTGACTCTGTGCTATACATACGTACCTATATATTTCATTGTATCTTATCTACCTGATTGTTCTTATACAATTTTAGATTGTCGCAAAGAAATAAAATTGATTTGATTTGATTGATTTGATTTGTACTACTCCGATGAAGTAAATCATCTTATTGATCTCGAAACATCGCTCAATAATGATATAAAATCTTTGTTCAGATTTTTTAGCAACTCTGGCTAAACTTCAATTCTAGTAAATCATCTTTAATGATTTTTGGAAAAGCCAAAGATCGTGGAAGGGACATAAATATTATCCATTTACATATTGATGAACATTCTGTGAAATTGACTAACGAAATAAAATTCTTAGAGCTTCGTATAGACCATAATCTCAGATTTTTTTTATCAAGTCATTCTGAAATATATGTATTCGAATAGGTCACTCAAAATTACCCTTTAAGACGTTCTGATTGTATCTATATTCAATTATTGCGATGTCGTATATGACCCTTGTCTCGATTCCACAACTTCTGCAAGAATTCAGAAAATACAAAACGCCTGCATCAGACTAATATTCAGTCTGAATCACGAAGATCGTGTGACCCCTTCAATCAATCAATTGAATTGGTCGAAAATGTAAAACAGAAGAAAAAACTCTTTCCCAGACTTCAGATACATTCAGATTCTATAATAATTTTGACTCATACATCATTTCCCATTTTGACATTTATCTTTATTCAATCATATAGGCACATATAAACATAAATATATACACCCACATCAAAATACTTACATACACATATTCATATTCATAAATGTGTTTTTACATTTACTAAAATTATTACATTTATTATAGAGTCGATAACAGAATAAACATAATCATTCAACATGAATCAGAATAGTTATTTTGAACAAGTCTGGAAAATGCTGTTTTTTTTTTGGACCAGTAGACGAATTTCTATGACGAGTTGATACTTCTATATCCTAAAAAAATATCTTTAGCTTTAGATATGTGTCATTATTTGCTTCCCTAATGCTCGCTGTTGAAGACTTCTGATTTCTTTACTCTACAACCAACATTTCAACCTTTTATGAAATGCGAAACCTTTGGGAAAGTAGCTATGTTAACATGTAGTACTTTTCAACATAGAGTACATGCAGCAATATATAGCAATCCTGTGAATAATATCTGATTCAAGATTTCATATTTGTTTCGAAAATACATTTTCTTTTGTGTAATTCAATATTTATATGGATATAGTTGTTTTGAGAGGGCTTTCCAGTTTGTGTCTGAAAGTAACTTATTTTCATGATCTACATCTTTATACATAATTTTTTTTAAATAATCGTTTTCTTTTTTGTTATGGACGTTTCCCACATTTTTTTTATGAAGATGGAGAAGTAGAAAGACAAAACCTTTTTTCCCAAAAATCAATCTCTCCTGAAAATAAACCGCTTTCAATCAAAATTATTGATATCGTAGTGATGAAACTATATTATTTGAGATTACATATTCTGGAGGTGGACTAATCACCGCTATATATCTGGTAAAAATTTCAACTTCAAGCAAGTATTTGCTCAGAAAATAATGTTTTCAAAGTCTAGTGTTCTTCTTATCTGATTTTACTGAGGTGATTCACATCCAATGAAATATTCATCCCCAGTTTTCATTGTGTGTTCTGCTTGTACATTTCTTTCATCAGTTTCAGTAATTCCGCAAGTGAGGAATCTTCGGTAGGATTGATGCACCAAGAAGCTGGTAGAACAAATATCAATCAGATGACTGCAGAGGACTAACAAAGAATAAAAGCTGTGACAAACAGTATTGTCTCATCTATCTCGAGAAATCGGACGAATCGTTTCTATAGATTGTACGTTAAATTCTTCTTCAGGTACCTTCACATAATCCGCAGCGTTCTCACACAGATCAAAATGCCAAACGTAAACAGTAACTTCAAGAATTGGGTCTACCAGAAACCTTAGGAATGTCATGGTAATATTGATGAAACAAGGAAATATTCAAATGGGGAAAAACCAGAAACTCCGGAGTGGTAGAACACACGCCAGGATAATATATACACTGGTTCAAATGAAAATTCGAAGAGGTTAAAAATGCAACAAGCAACACCGCGTGCAGAAATTGGCCGACACTAGACGGAAATCCATAACGTATCCAGGTAACAACACATTGTTTATTTCCACTGAACATTCACAAAACCGCAACATGCGTTTCACTAAACACTAGCTTCCTCAGGAGTGTATGACAACATCTGACGAAGCCATTGTATTGTGAAACATTCCAGTGAAAATCTCACTGTAAAGTGTTACTTGAATACTGAATATTAATATGGCGGAAGTTGATGAAAACCCGTTTCAGCAGAAAAAAATGTAATCATCAATCAAAAATATTCTGTTACTTTTATTATTCGAATAATAATAATATTCGAATAATAATAATTATAGATGTCAAAATTTCGATTAAGCGGCAACAATGTATGTGATGTTTTTGGTGATATATACCAAATAGTACTTTCCCAACAAAAAATAAAAATATATTGCTCAGTTTTAAAAACCTCATGAAAATCATGTTTTCTGAAAAATAAAAACACTATTTTTATATAGAAATTTTTATAAGAATCATTGGGTTTCATTCACAAGCTGTTGAATTCGAAAAATAAGAAAAATAATTAGACATATATCCATTTCTGAAAATTTGAGTAGGAATCAATAAAGAGCCAATCACGTAGACATTTTACAAGAAAAGAATTTCCAGCAGTCATACAAACCAAATACTATTTAAATTTGTATTTATAACCGTTCTTCATAATATGAGTTGCTGAGATGTGACAGATGGTCTCTTCAAATAATTGTCAACGTAAATAAATATATTCACTTTCTCAACTCATTTCGTTTTTCGATTCTGGAGTTGAAAACATGCCCACGTCTTGCGATACTTTCATACCCACCAATTTCTGGCATGAGAGTTTTGATTCAAAACACTAAACTTGACGTCATTCAAGAACAAACAAATCTAACTTCGTAACTAACAAATTTACCTATCAGCCTCACTACTCGTTATAATACACTCGATACTTTCCTAAAGTTTGCACAAGAATTACAAAACAAACTTCCCCAAAACAAATAAAGCCCTAAATCCTTCGCCTCCGTTTTATCCTGCTCACCGCTACATCCTTTCCGCGGTGTATCACGTTAGGATAATAGCCACATCACGGCACCACGTTGCCAAATACAAAACATATGACAATCCGTCCAAAGCACGCTGCAGCCCGTCTCACTTCATACGTGACGCCTGCGTCTAGCGTGCTGTGGCCAAAAAACCGCGTTGAAATTCCGTCTCTTTCTCCTACGGGATAATTGGTATCAAGCTGTCTTCCACCGGAGTGAGGCCCAGCCCGCTCTGACCGCAAACAAGATGGGTCTCTCTTACACTCTATCTGCTCTCTATCAGACATGTACCCCTTTATGTTAGCTTCTGTTTTAATCTAGCTATTTCCCCTCTCTGTCTCTCCCGTTTCGGGGGTGTACGGTGTTCCCCTGATAAGTAAAGGGTTATCAAACGCGCGGTAGCTGCTGCTTTAACAGACAACACTTATGTCGCTTGTCTTCCTCTAACTGTTGGGTCCCGTGTGTATTTTTGGAAGCGACGTACATGCCGACCCGTTTTTGTTAGTTAATCAACAACATACCGGCTAAATCTTTAGTTTTGGTTTAAATGTCGGCGAGCGAAATAGACACAGCGGTAGCTACGCTCACCAATCCTGAAAACACATGCATCACGCGGAAAATCTAACAAAAATCAACCGACGCAGCTCTCATTAAAAAGTCATCGGGAAGTTGCACACCTGATCAAGTGGCGGCTAATATGTGAGTGCGTTATACCGATTCCCCACCCCTATAAAAAAGTTCATTCAGAAAAAGTGTTGACATGTGTTGCTAGGCAACCCCGCGATCGTGTGGCGTGGGATTTTTTGAATGACATGTGGAATTTAACTCGCTGAATTCGAATAAATTATTATCGGTTTTGTGCTACATACTTTTTAATCGGATTGCCGGATATTACGGTTTTGTTTGTCGCTATTTAAACTTTCAATCACTTGCTATTTTTGCATTGAAAACATAACTGAAAACTGAGAAAGCAAATGTTAACACTATGGCCACTCATGGACAAACGCAACTCTTTTCGAATCATAAGATGAATGTCGCCAAAAGCAAAACTTTCCCAAACTTCAAGAATCTCCGCCAACTACCAAAGTGCTAAGAACTATTGTTTATGTTTGGTGACTGGAAACTACCCAACATGCACTTGACCAACACCCCTTCAGGCACTGGCGTTACGGCCTCCACCCCCGAAGGAACTACCAGCCTGATTCAGGACACGTACACCAAAATGACCTCAGACATCCTGGCCGAGAGGACCCTGAACGATTTCCTGAGTGAGCATCCTGGGGAACTCATAAGAACTGGGAGTCCTTTGTTTGTTTGTACCGTTTTACCTCCTCATTGGAGGTCGAACAAGACATTACCAGTGGCTTTCAAAGTGGTGGCGTTAGGTGACATCGGAGACGGGACTGTGGTGACTGTTAAAGCTGGAAATGACGAGAACTATTGTGCGGAGTTGAGGAACTGTACGGCTGTTATGAAGAATCAAGTAGCTAAATTTAATGATCTTAGGTTTGTTGGGAGGAGTGGAAGAGGTGAGCATGGAGTGGTTTTTTTTGTTAACGCGTGGTAGCGTAATTCAACAAATATAACGTCATTGAGTGCAATTTTGGGGACTCTAATCGTACTGCCCTCCAAACTTCAAAATAAACTTGAATTTATTTTCTGCGTCTTCAATTTTGGGTCTGAGGTGTAATTACTATATGATTACAAATATTATTCTCTATCGGGAGATAGAGAATAATATTTGAAAAAGAAAAACTCTAGACCAGTTTAACAACTTCAAAACAAGTGAAATCTGCATGCTGCCATTGTTTGTTATATTCAGAAACAGATGAGACGTAACTTTTAGGCAATTATTAGGACTATTTTCGAGAATTTTGAAATTTTTATGAAGAAATATTTTCGGCGTAACACTGGCGGAATGGCTAGTATTCACCTTTCTTATTTATAATATATAGTTTTGACAGGTATGAGAATGAAAGGCGTAGTTTGTTTATCAAGACACAAAAAAGTATTTTGGACTGAATATTTTGAAGAAAGGACCTAGTAACAGACTGTCAATCCAAACCGACAGGTATTATATTTATTCAATCAAAATCAGGTGAATCGAATAATATTACCTTCGTTTGAAGATCGTGGACCGAAATAACTGGCAAAATAACATAACGATATGAGTTAAAATGATAAAATTTTATCATTATTGTATGGAAAGTCAATACTCTTGTCAAAAATCTTGGTTGAGGAAATGATAACAAAAATATACTACAAAATTCAAGCAACAGTTAATAGTCAGATTTCCAGTGGACTTAAAAACGTTTAAGAAAGCTTTTGTATAGTCAATTTCATCACATGCCAAAACATAAACTTCGTTAACCTATCAAATTTTTAAAATGGACTGCTGACAATGTCTCACTAGTACCTTCATTACAAAAAAAATACTTTGAACCTGGAATCAAAACCTTCCTGGTTACATTCACTCCCTTCCTCCCATGTTATTTTCCACAATTCATCTATTTTGCCTCTTTGATATAGTAGTAGTCCCTTTTTTGAAATGTCCCCTTTAGATGCTGTGGATATTTTCAAAGACAAAAATATTTTGTCATTACTTTTTTTTATTGCTGGAAGCCTTGCACTGGAGACTTTTGGGTTTAATTAAATCAACGATGTTCAGCAATAGCCTTTATAATATATACACAATACTGATAAAAATTACAAACATATCACAAACGTATCCTCAACAGTTATTATAGTTATAGTTATTATCAGTATTATTTATAAGTGCCGGTATATTTCTTTTTTCTGTAGTTTCCGTGATTGGATTACAATATTCCATAGAGTTAGTTTCTGTTATAACTGGTACTTTAACAAGTGAAGATTGCAAACCACAGAAGATATTGAACGATATACATTACCAAGGGATGACCAAATTTTAAGAATACAAACCTTGCCAAATCGATCACCAAAAACTGAATTGCTTATTGATGAAGAAGCAAACATTAGTATCAAAATAGTCATGCAAAAACTGAAGGATGTCAGTTTGAATCCAGAACGCCTTGCTAGAATCGCGGAGCTTCTTTAACGTAACAAAACCAGACGGTTGCTTGGAAATGAACATTAATGGAAGAAAACCTATTTACAGATGAAACAATTGTAGAAGCCAGATGAACGTGATCGATAATGGTGAAGTACTGGGTACGATACTCGGTAGGGTGATCCGATACCTTGAGTCGGGATTGAGCCACTGGATAGGTCACAAATATACGAAAATGAAATCCGGCTCCTAACTCTGTTGCAGAAATAAGGATTTCTGCACAAGAAGAATGCAATCGAATTTCGCAAGGAGTCATCAGTAATATTCTCCACAGCATACTCAGAAGCATGCAGGATATTACTAGTGCTAGAGGAAATATCGAGTATTGAAATGTTATCATCTCATCTGTTATATCATGGATATTGATAATCTTTCCAATTGAAAGTAATAACCAAAATCAGACTGTCGTGAAGATTCAGTGTGCTCAGGAAAGAAATTAAATAAACATAGTTAATTGAAATGAAATATGCAATATCTCTATCTGCGAATCCATTTATGTATTTGTTTCTGAAAACTTTTATGTTGAATAAGAATTTCGGTACGGTAATAACCATTAGGTAAACTGTATCAGAAATCTATATTACTTCACCTCACATGTGTCGCTTCTTCAATCTACTTTTCACAAGTTTGTTTGTAATGGATAGTTTCAGTTTAACCATTGTTGTCGAAGTGCTTTCTGCTGTTTTTTCCTGAATTAGTTTCCATCGCTATGTTCCTATTTGAACACAACTCAGGTATTTCAAATTTATGGTTTTCCGTTCAATGGTAGCTGTCTGAATCGTTCAGTTCTTTCATGTCTCCAGAAAACACTGCCTCCTCAAAGGCTTATTGTGTTTTTTCTTATATATTTGCACCCATTTCATCAATATTGTTTCCTGTAACTGGTTGAGCAGTTTCTCTGTTGGATGATTGTCGTTCTCTTCTGGACATGATTTTATTCGCATAGTTGATATTTTTTTTTCTCACGTACCTACTCAAAACATGCGAAAATGTATTTGCCTGTGAAATCATTTTGAGCAAAATTTTTCTCCACTGAGAACCACATGTTCAGTTTTTTTATGTGAAGGTTTTTACCTGTATATTCTTAAATGAGAGTTCTCAATACTTTTGATATCTCTCAATAGCTAATTTTTTGTAACGTAAGTTTCAATGAACTCATAGTCGGTTTACGGCCCATATATGTAGTTGTTGCTATATCTCAACTTGTCCATCAATAAACAGTGAAACTGGAACATCTGGTATTGTGAAATTCAGGAATCATAGGCAATGAACACGTTCCGAAACTAGCACTTGTGATTCCTGAATGTTCTTCAAGACAAATCGTATATGCTAGTTTTCATAGACATTTCCAGATTAGTATCGTCTCTACTTATAGGGTCCATCAATCTTCAAAGTGTAGCCCAAATGGCGATCTGTTCATTTGAGAATCTTCGCTCAGGATGTAAGATTTGACCAACACCTCATTCCGATCAGTATATTCGCTCGCCCCAGTACTTCAACCTATGGGTCTATCGAAAGTAATTCTAATCTATTCGAATCCGAAGACCATGTGAATTTTACAAAGACCAATTTCTCAGTACAAATGGTCAGCAATCGAAAAACAAGTGTACTGGCTCCCCATTAATTTCAGATGCCTAAAACATTCTCGGGTCCATTCAGCTTTCTTTGATTTATTCCAATGACAACTCATAAGACTCTCACTGCGTAACTCATCTCTTGTGGTGTTTCAGAATAATGAAAATGATCTTCATTACCTGCTATAATAATACTCCAATTATTGGGCGAAGTCGTAGAACTAAATGTCTGCTCTTTTCCATATCTCCTTTCGAAAGTCCACAAAAAGGCTATTGAAAAGGAAAGGGATATTGACTACCCCCTCTGAAAATACATCAACTTTATTAATAGCTCCAATTTACTCCAAACTAGTTATGACATCAGGAGAATTTATTTTTTCGAGGGTTCATTTAAAAAAGTGCAGGACATTAAATTTTCAGTGCTTCTTGGTGGTGTCTTATGCCTTATGTTTTTGCTCGCACGGTGATTTTTAGCGAGCATATCTCATACTTTGACTTGAAAGATTTACATCTTCGATGTATAATAAATCAATGCATTTCATTCAACTGAGGCTTGTAAGGTTTTCTGTTCTGATTGTTGTTCATAACTTACAAAGGTGACCATGGCAAGCAAATACATCTGATGGTTTCAATATGAATTTTGATGTGACAAAATTCAGAATCTTTGTGTCCACACGAAGTGAACGTTTTCAGGTTAGCTCTGGTTAGTGAGTCCTGTTGTTTCTTCCGTCACACGGAAGAGCAGAGATGGAATATTAATTAGTACCTCTAGAGTTACAGCATATAGAAAGTGTTCCTGATTAATCCATTATATTTCGATAGGTTTTATTCACTTTTTACATTCAGGCAAACATAAGTTTGATGATATACTTAGATTTTTGCCATTCATGTCTTTCTGATTAGAAATTTTCCTCCAGAATAGCACACCCACGAATTAATTCAATGAACATACTTGTTTTGTACTACATCAGACTTTTAGATTTGACAACAGAGGATTTGTCTCTATGTTACTGTATTATGGTGGCCACCGGAATACAAAACAATTTGGTTCACCAGCATTGTCGTAACAAAAAATATCTTCATCGTTGACAATGTAGAAAAATTAAACCGTATTTGGTACGGGTTGAATGAAATAAATATTGAACCAAATCCACGATACTAATCTGCATCTGGAACAGTTCGTTCTCCAAAGTAATGAAACGAACCTGACCGTAACGGAATTTCAGGAAATAAAAGGTGGCGAATACGAGAGGGAATTCCCCTTTTAATTTGATGAGTACATGGAATTAGGGTAGATGTTCAGAGAAGTGCTTTGTTTAATCGATAATGTGTGCACACTAGATTCATCATTTTGTCTGCAATAACATGTGATAATATATTTTGAAAGTAGGAAAAGATTAGGTGGAACCATACTCCATTGGAAATATAAATTTGGAAAATAGAGATGAAAGGACACTATATTGTTGTAACGATTATTGAATATTGACAATATCTGAGAAAGTGTATCACCCCTACAAGGCTTGCAAACTCAAAATGAGAAGATGTGATACTTATTTTCATGTATTTTTTATAAAAAACTATTTCTAAATTCGTTCTCTCTTCTCACTTCCTTCTATCGTCTCCTCCTTGGAAACCAGAAAGCAGTGTGTGGAAAAATAAAACAAATGTAACCCATATCTGGTCAATTCTAAACGGACATATTTTTCAAACACCAGAACAAAAATATTGTCTCTCGTTCTGGAGTATCAAATGAACGAATATTTGATTTCAGTTATCAGAGATCAATTGCTGCATTTCTAGCCCAAGTCATACGTGTGCTAGTTCTTTTGAGAAATATCGGGAATCTTCGGCAGTGGGTTTGCATACATTCCACTATAATTGATATCGGGGATATCTTTGAAAACTCCAGGTTTACGGTTTGAAACCAAAATTGAAGTGTCCAATTTTCTTTGGGATGGATTTTTGCATCTATATTTCTAAGTGCGAAATTCACTCACTTAACACTCATTCGTCTCTGTTTCTTCGTACTGGTAAATTCTAGGAAGTTAAAATTCGGTATATAGGTGCTACTTAGGTCTCAGAAAGGATTTTCAAATATTTTGACTGGAGCGCCCCCCTGAGGGTAAAAGGGGTGCGTTTCTCCATGCCACTAAATTTTTGGTTGGTGAATTCATATTAAGTATCTGCATTTCACCCGTGCGGAGCCAAGGCGGGTCACTAGTATATTTATGAAGCTGATTCACCTTAGGAATTAATTGTTTCACTCATTCAATATAATGTGCTGTCTAATATACATATTTCCTGAAAAGCAGCAACCAAGTTAACTACATCAAGAAGAAACTGAAAATGATTCTGAAACGAGTATTCACAGTCTTGTCTTTTTACCAGCAATTTTTGATGGCCTGTAAGCACAGTTGCCAAACATTATTTGAAACTTCCGGTGGGTGAATTCATGTTATGTATGGGCATTGCACCCGTGCGGAATCGAGGCATGTTGCTAGTATTGTAATGTATTGTATCCAATATAATGTGCTGTCTAATACACAGGTTTGCAGATGAAAGTAAGCTTCATATTTTCTGGAAAGCAGCAACCAAGTTAACTTCATCAAGAAGAATCTAAAAATGATTCTGAAACGACTATTTATAATTCTTCAAATAGAACACAGTCTTGTCATTTTACCAGCTATTTTTGATTGTCTGTAATTTCAGTAGCCAAACATTATTTGAAACTTCTTCTCTTCATACAAAGCAAAGTAACTCTTCTCATTGGTGACCATCCATTGATAATAAGTTTAACAATGTTCAAGCATCCATCAGAGACAATTTAAAGTTGTCCAATGAACAATGTTCTGTATCTGTAGAGTAGGGAGGGTGACTGTAGACTCACAGCACTTAGGCCACATGTCACCCATTGTACATCCTCACGAGGAGTTGTCCTTCTAGGTCATAGTCCATCCTGTCCTTTCCAGGAAGGTGAACAGGTCACTAGGAGACATCTCGTTTATATTGGCAGGTGTAGGCCAAGACTCGTCGAACAAACACTCTCTTTGGCAACCTTGAGGTATCTCACGGTGGCCTCCATGAAGGTTTTGAAAAGGTGCAGCGATATTACTGTCATTGCGTGGCTTCTTCAACCTTTTTGAGGTTCCCTCCGTGAAGGTGCACAAGTGAGGGAGCTTTCCTGCAGGGGCAGCCGGTTCCTTGCCTTAATTCAAGGCGGAGCTCTTGGCGACCGCCGCAGGAAGTGCTTTTGCTGTAGGAGGTGATCTGTTATGTCTAGCCTCATTTCAAGCGGTAGATTGGTGTGGACATTTCTCTTCATCTCCAGCCACCGCCTTAGATTGAGGTGAGCACTTCTGTCCACTTCTGTTATTATTACAGATGTTTATACAAATGTCCTTAAATTTTAATGTACCTATCTGAGTTCAAGCTACATTCTCTTGAACCAAAATAGGACTGGAGATGAAAAATAAAGATTGAAGATATCCAGCTCTTGTGACACACAATCATCATATAAAAGTACTAATGAAAATAATGAGTTGATATTCACCCAATTTCTGTGGTCATCAGTAGGAAGAATAACTTCAAAGCAGATCTAACCATAAAAGTTCGACTATGAACATTTTGATTCTACTAAGAGGACTGAAAAAATATCTGAAAAAAAATTGATATTGAAGGACTCAGAATTTTCATCTATCTATGATCATCTAGATTTGTGTATGAATGCGAGTTCGAATATGAATCGATCAGTGAATTGAATACACTCATTTATAAAGTATATTACCAAGAAATCTGTTGAAAAAATCTGTTGAAATCTGTTTTTCCGTTAATTAGCTGTCATCCCGTTATCAGCTACAACTCTCAAAAGTCGAAACTTGTGCGAGCTAAAAATAAACGAGGCCTTACCTTGAAAAGTGCGATTCCTAGCACGAGTTGTACGATAGGCAGTGGATATTAATCGTCCGGCTTGCCGTCTTGAACCAGCGTTTCACCCGACGGTAGATTGAATGAGTGGAACAAACAACACATGCCAACCTAACCTAACACAACCTAACCCAACCTAACCTACCGTTTTGGTACCGGTTGGGTTGGAATAATTAGAGACAACTCGAAAAATTCATACTACAAGAAATATAGGAATCAAAACAGAAAATTAAGAAAAAAACCTAAAAACTGAAAATTCAAGATGTTCTCTTTACTTTCAGAAAGTTTGATTAGATATCCAAACTGAAACTCTACATCTAATTCATGAATTAACAAGTCTGCAAATATGAAGCCAACAATAAACTGTAATGGTGGGTTGAACCTAAACAAATGCATCTTTGTTTTGGAGTTAAAGCAACTGCCATCATCTATAAAGGATACAAACTTTTGTATGTTTGTAAATAACAGTGGCAATGAGAACCATGTCAATAATAACATTGAAAATAATCCTAAAAGTACTTCGTTTTCATTTTGTACTAACAGATTCAAAAATTCAACGAGTTATTAGGGTTCAGGAAAAAAAATTTACAGGACCACACGACAAAGTACACTTCCAATTTTAAAAGAAAAAATATGAAGGGAATGTTCTTTTCAGAAAGACCTGTTTAGAAACGGATCAAAACTGAATATAAAACGGAAGCTAAAATATTTCTTGTGGTTAAATTTCATATTATAGTTACCTAGGCATGAATCAGGCTGAATTTGATCATTGACATGGGTTATGTTGGCTGTGGTTTTTGGCTCATTCGCATACACCGGCGACCTAAGAAAACTCAACAAAAAAAGTCTAACAATTCAGGCCAAAAGAAGTTGGCAATCATGGACCTATAGTGGTCGCAGTTGACAGCGATGGCAGTTGACATCGTCCTCGAAGAAATATGGACCGATGTTGCCGCCAGACCAAAATCCACACTGACCAGTGACTTTTTCGAAATGCATTGGACGCTCTTGGATCCCATGTGGATTGGTAATGTCCCAAATTCAACAATTTTGTTTATTCACGTACACTTTCATCCAGAAATGGACCTCATCGCTAAATATGATGTCTCGATGAAAATTAGGGTCATCTGCTCCAGAACCATTCAGCGAACACATGTCGTTGTATATCGCCGTTTTCCTTCAGTTCCTGGGTCAGTTGAATTTTGTGGTCTGCGAAAGCCTAAGTTTCTGTGAGCGACGCGAAATCGACTGTTTTCGGCAGATCTTGCGTTTCGTCGACGTACGGGTGTTGGTTGATCGTTTACTGAACCAGTGAACTCAAATTTATCCACCACATTGCCGATAGTCCTCTCGGAAGGACGATTATGGTGACCATAAAATGGGCGAATCGCGCGGTACGGTGCTTGAAAAGTACACCCAACAGACTGAATAAATGACAACAATTTTTTTTTCCGAAATGATTATTCAGATGAACACGAATCCACTTCATGTACTGTGAATGTACATTACCACTAATTTTCATCAATAAAGTTCAATTTTGAAAAGTGAACAACTCCATTTCAAATTTCTGTTTAAGTTTTCATGAACAAGTAAAAGTCGTTGCTAAGATAAATAATAATAACAATAACATTAGCTAGAAAGTTTCCTCTCGCCTTAAGGTAAGCTCTCAATCTCATTCAAAGCTTGGAGATTTCAACGTTGGTGTACATAAGAAAACCGAGGAAAATCCTTAAAAGGAAACTTCCTTGGGTCGGCGCATGTTCAAGAGGCGGAATATTATGCGGCGGATAACCAACACCGTTCCGGAAACTGTCAACAGATTATAAAAGTTAATCTGCCATAAAGTAAACTGTTTGTCTAACCCTTTTCATTTCTCATCACTCTCCGCTAAAACCGACTCCAAACTGATAGGATTTAATTTAAAAATAAAGTTTGGATTGGGATTAGCGCTGAAAAACATTTGCTTTTTATGCTGGTCTTCTGTTTATTCTCTGGTTTTTGGGATTTCAAAGGGAATGCACAATCGTCTCTCTGATCGTGATAGAAATTGGGGTGAGCTTTAATTGTTTTTTTAAAATTGCTCTTTTGACCGGGAACTTTGTTTCATTTTCAGAGATTCCCGTTTAAGAATTAGTGTAATAGTCTGACAGGGGTTTCACATTGTTTAATATTTCCTAATCATTATTTTCAATATATGAATAGGTTACCTAATTCTGTACATTTTTCCCTTGTTTACTGCTTCAAACTAGGCTTATGAATACATCCACCTGATATTTTATAATATTAATTTATTTATTTTTACCGTTTGAGAGCTCTCTTTTATGCTCCAATCCAATCTAAATAATATTTAATTTATTAATCATTTGATAGAGAAATCAGTACTTTCCATTGTTCACTTTTTTAAACACTTGTTAACGGCTTTAATAAAATCACACCTAAAGTACAGAGTACAAAGTTGGAATGGCAATATTTTATATGTACAGTGACAACGAAATTGTTTAGGGATGAGATAAAATTATTGTAGGGAAAATTACACTAATGATTTAAATGAATTGATGGTTGTTTCCGTTACTAAGTGGTAGTAGATCTTCATGAAAAATGATACTTTCTATGTTTTTACTACTTTTATTTGTGAGTAACATTTTCAAACTGATACAATACACTGAAAATTATTTGATAATATCAGCCGTTATTTATCTGAACACAGAATAACAGAGATAAACCTAACTCAATTGAGAACTTGAATTTTGTTTACCCGTAACAATGTGGGTACACTTATTTGAAAACCGGTAAGTAAACCAGATCTATTTGATTATTCAGCAGGTTACATCCGCAATGCTTATGCTTTTGAATTTTTAAGGATTCCAACCCGTCCTTGCATAGTGCAAAATGTCCGGATCGTTTAGATTCGTATCACTTTTACCTAGTTTGAAGGACCTTTCATGTTCAGCATATATTATTATTATTATTATTAGTATACGTTAGTCAGAAACAAAAGCCTCAAATCTACTCACAGATTGATATACCCCCAGATCAAGAAATCAAAAATAAAAAAAATACTTTAATATATTTTGGGAAAACAACTGAGACACCTGCTGATTATTTTCAGAAATAACAATGTGAAAGTGGCATTCAGACCACATTCCAGATTATCTAATTTCCTTTTCAATGCCAAAGATGAAGTGGTATGCTGAATGTGAAAGGTCCTTCAGACTAGGTAAAAATAATTCGACGTTTTCAAATCATTTCTTGAAATGCAACCAAAAGTTTTCGAGTCTAAACGATACGGAAGTTTTGCAGTATGCAAGCAAGATTGGAAACTCAATTTTTTGGAATCATTGGAGATTGTATGAAAGTTTTAAAAAACTCAGCCTAATATTATTCATATATGCATACATATAATTATAAAATCAGGATAGGTTCTGTAAAATAAAAAAATTTATAAAAAAAGTGTGTAGCACTTGTTGTGTAGCACTGCTACACACCGAGATTCAACTTACATAATCCTTGTTCTAAGTGATTTTTTATGCTCATGTATTCACTTGTACATACACCTCTTGAGTTCTATCCTTCAGCGTCGTTACGTCAAGTCCTTCAACTACGAAAGTGGTGTCATCTGCATTAGCTACTGTTCGAATTATTGACAATCTTTGAAAATAGATCATAAGTAGGTTGCTAATGCCGACTGAACGCCTCCCCCCACCCCTTTTGACCTTGAGACGTCACACGACCTTGAATGACGTCACCTAACCTTGAACGTCGT
>WOGO01001001.1:0-19835 GCA_015342085.1 Leptinotarsa defecta | reverse complement strand
TATGTGTATATATGGGCACTATTGTTTTGTTAATATATATCACATCCATTTTCAACAACATCCCTATCGATTTCAACATGTTTTTATATATTATTACTTGTACGCGTATTTTACAATTGTGATTTTATACTCAATTTTCAATTTATTTTTATGTTTGTATGATTTTATATTTAAATAATATTATATGTAAAAACTGACAACTTTTTATATATATATATATACTGATATTTGAGATTTTATATTATCTTATGTGTTTTTAATGTCATATATATTGAGTAGTTTATTTCCATATGCAAATCCCCTTTATATATAATTCATTCTCATACTTTAATATTTATCATATATTCATTTTTTTCCTTTGGATCTCCTATTCACCACATACAAGCAACATCTGATGCTTTTTGGTTTCTACAATGTTTATTCAACTGTATGTATTATTTCTCTTTGTGATTTGATTCTGAATAAACATTATTATTATTAGAAAAAAAGAAAATTAATCTGTCCGGCTAAACTGTGTTCATTTCAACTCTTATATACTGAAAAATATATAGTTGAAAATTGTCACAACCAACATTTTGATTGCTCGAAACTTCACGGAAATACAAAAAAAAAATTTCAGGAATCACTTTGTCAGCTTGTCCTGACAATCATGAGAACTATTTCATTGAAGGAAATGGACTGTTTGTGAATAGTGAATGGAGATTATGTGTAGATTGTGTAGATTATGATAATAATGAACTTGAACCAGACGAAAACAGTAAATCGAATACAGTTCCTGTTATGTATTAGGTACATTACCATACTTTTGATGACAACTAGATATAAGTATTAGGATTAGGAACTGTAAATTACCTATCAAAATTCATTCCACATTATTTCGAAATCAATGCACCCTTACGAAATTCAGTGAAATGTGACGTCGAATGGTAATGGTTACCTGTACACAGTAATACATTTGACAATTTTAAAAATATACTTTGTAATTAAGATATTATGATATGAATTTTCCTGTTGTAATTCAATGTGATGCAAGTGAAAATGGGTTAGGAGTTTCTTTATTACAAAATTCGCATCCAATATCTTATTGCTCTAGATCGTTAACACCATTTGAACAAAATTTTTCACACATTGAAAAAGAGTTATTGAGTAATTCGGAGTAGAAAAATTTCATCAATAGGTGTATGGAAAAGAAATAACAATTGAAACAGACCACACACCTCTTGAAACTATTCTTAAAAAAGAAATTGGTAGTGTCACAAGTAGATTACAGAGAATAATGTTGGAGTTATTCAAATATGATTTGAAAACAAAATACATTCCTGGGAAATGCATGTATATTGCTGATACCTTGTAAAGGGCTCATTTAAAGGGTCCAGTAAGGGATGATCCTGAACTTCAAAATGTTGAATAAACGTTTCCATTGATTGTTGAATAAAAATGTTTGTTCATTGCTGAGTTGAAGTATATGTATACTTATAGACTATTTTTCGGCATTATTATGCTGAGTATTGGAAAATGGAACGCCAATTTACTATATATTTATAGTAAATTAGCGTTCCATTTTCCAATACTCTTCGGAATCAATAAAAAATTCAAGTTGTTTCATTAGTCTTTTTTATTCGAATAACAATTTTATTCATGTAACGTTTTAAATCAAGTGTCATTTAAAATAGAAGAAATTTTGCGAACAATCGTTTTTAATGTGTCGAACAAATGCATGAATCAATTAAATTCAAACAAATAAATTGTTAGTTGAATAAATTGAGGTATGAATATTTGTGACAATAAAAAGTAAAACGGCGTGCCTTTTAATCTAAAAAAATATATCCTGATAATTTATTAACCAATGTCTATTTTGATCTCTATTTTGATATCACTTGGAACACTCATTGATAGTAATGATTTCGGATCAATTACAAAAATTAGTCATTAATGTATTTTATTCAGTCAATATTATCATAAAACCTCACAAAACTGGATGACAGTTAATATCAAAGTAATGATGACAATACTAAGTGAAAATATTTTTGTGAATCATCCCCCCAAAGAAAATAACGCCGACCGCCGCCGGCAGTCGTAAATCAATTGTGACGTGGCCAAGATCGCGCTCAACTATGCGACCGTTCTAGATGTCACGTCACTTCTGGAATAATTCTACTGGCTTCAACAGACTTCTGGCGAATTCCCTATTGGCTTCGTGTGAATACGATTACCATATATAAATATTACCCACACCCCGATCGAGAAGTCAAGTTTAGCGGACAGTGCGGTACAAGTGAACTAAGAAGGCCTTAGACATTTGAACATTAGTTTGAGGTTTTAGTTGGAGTTTAGTAAAATAAAGTTAAGTTTAGTTATTGTACAGTGTAGTCAGTAATTGGCAAACCCACGGGGAAAACGAAACAATAATATCAAGATATGAAAAAAATTTCTGGTTTATATATCTTTAATACCTATATTCTGAATTTGATATGCATATTGATATAATATTATCCACTTATTACAAGCACAAATTAATCAAGTTTTGGGTTACTTCTTCAGTTACTGCTATCAGTAACTGATGTCTTTCTATTGTATTAGTTTTTTGGATAGAATACATCAATCACTACTGGTAGCTGGGTTAATTTATCATGGTTGAATCTTGTACTCCGACCATAATGCAGGTCTATAATTTTTTTCAGAGCCAGTGTCAGAATCTGTTTTTTATTGTCAAAAAAGCAATTTGCATCAAATCTCAGGAAGAACAAGTGACACAACGAAACTATGACTAGGGAAACTTTTTTACTAATCACGAATTCTTCCATGCGAATACGGCATGGAACAATTCAAGAGGCCCTCAAACATAAGAATTGGTGTACACAGAAAGAACATATAATTAGGGAAAGCTAGCATCACCCTAGTCAGCCTATCATCACTGATGAGACCTTGCCGTGTTGAAACAACACTGCCTGGCCATAGGTCACGAATGCTTTGTTTTTAGGTTCTGGTTTCATCTAGTTGCTGTGCCGTGGAATTGGCCGCGGTGGTAGAGCGCCCGACTCACGATCGGAAGGCCGTGGGTTCGATTCCCGCCTCGACCAGATATTTTTCTCAAGAGAATTTATCTGGTTAAAGCTGGGATGATTCTGCAACCGTGTTAAGAATCACACGTTAAAAGGTAAGACCTCGTTCGTATGGGGGCGACAGCTGATTAACGGAAAAACAGATTTTAAAAACAGATTTTAAACAGTGAAAGCTGCACTAGAAGATAAAGAACAAATCTCTTTTGGCGGTCTATATAGAAGCTTGGCCTTTAACAAACCGTCTTGTGGAGCCTCGTTTTATCTTTGATATTCGTGATTTGAGTCTTCTGTCGACCCCATAGATGGGGACATGTATTCGACTTAACCTTGTCAGGCTTTCTTCAACGACAATTGAGTCAACAATGGATTCGTGGTTCAGCCTAGCACCAGCCAAGTACGTTGTATTTGGGCTCTGGTTTCATCTAGTTACTAACAGTCAAAAATATGGTGCAATCTGTCAGATATGGCTGAAAAGTGCGAAGAATCATATTTTTCCATTATTGTCTGCAAGTTTAGTTTTTTATCGAAATATCATGTTTTTTGTAAAGGAGAATTGAATAATATGCCTCAAAATATATGAAAACATAAAATAACACAGTTGGCAGAATTTTTACTGAAATAAAACCCTAGCAACTCACCTCAGTGAAGTTCACAAAAATTTTGTTTTGAAATCATATATATTTCATGATAAATAATTAGAATCAACCCAATTTATTTTTAGATGATAATGAAGAGGTATAGTTCATTTCCTATCAATTACGTTTTATAAATATTTCATACACTATGAGATATATGTATTAACTAACTAGCACGATGATTCATTAATAAAAATTCTATTTCTGAAAGGCATCCAAAGCCAATTAGTTATAATTACTTTTGAGAACGAAAGTCCTGCAGGCTCTATTTTGATTGTGTTTTCAGCTATATTTGTCAGATCACATCAGTCCTGAAACTGACAGTTTACCTGCCTCCATTCACCCGACGACTGATAAAACCTGCCGATTTAAAAATGCGAGTATGTCACTTTTAGGGGTCCTATTTTTGTTTGGCAATACACTGGTGAAGCCAGTAACTCAAAAATAACCTGTTCTCACCTTTACACTAACAAAATTGCTACTGTGTGCCATCTAAAAATCATGTGAGCTCCTAGAATATAAGGAGGTAATTCCCAGAATGTCTTCATAGTTTCTTCACTTTTCGTCGCGAAACTATTAAGCATGTTTGCATTATCAAAAAACAACCACTTTTCATTTTTTTCACCTACTTTTTCAATATTTCAGTCATCTGCTTTCTGCTTGCGACAACTATAATAAATATGTTCTTAACAATTATATTTCCATATATTTTTATTTACTTTTTACAATTTAACATCTTAATAAAAAAAAATAAATAAATTCTTGATACCGAAAGGACTACATTCATGAATTTTTTGCTCACCTCAATAACAAAATATATCCAACGTCATTCACGTTTTTTGGCGCAACACCGACTCACGTAAAAACCACTTCGCGTGCTACCTGAACAAATTGTTCCACGCTAAAAGACCTGACAGTGCTCAGTCCGTACTACCGACGAAAGTGCTAATCGTTTGTTTATACCAGTGAAATCCCACTTTGCAGTATTTTGATATCTCAATTAAGGGAAAAAATTCGATTCCATATATGCGGTTGGGGTTTTCTAGTTGCTCGATTCTAAGAAAAGAATGTATATTTATTTTTATTAGAATACAGCTGAGTGGATCAGGTCACATACCTATAGGTATACCTACTCTGAATAAAATTGAACTTAACCGTCATCTGAAAAAAATTTTTGTACTTATGTCTTGTGAAAAGTTAATGGCAAAATCGAATTAAAACCATTAAGAGCGTAAACGCACTTTCAAAATTTAGCATCAAACAAATCGTGCAAAAAATTACCGAGAGGAAGCAAATAATATCGCCACAAAAATTGCCCAGTGAAAGCAAAAAATAAAAAAATTCGACGTGAATAATAGTACAGTCATTAACTACTTGAATAATAGTACAGTCATAAAGTACTTGAGAGAAGAATCAATTCAGATCAAGGTATTTAAATTGGTAAAACAGATATACAAACTTGCACTAGAATGGAAAAGAAGCAAGATGGTCGTCGGAGGTGTCTCCTGACTTTGATCAATGCGAGTTTAAAAAGACATGGTAGAAATATATAGAGTAAAAAAAGATGTTCAAAGGATCTGGAATTGTCACGAAGGAGGATTCAGAGTATTCAAATCTAAGATTTTTTTGTATCAAAATGGAGAAGTAGAAGGTCAGAATCTTTCCCAAAAAGTTTATAAAACATAAAAATTGATAAAAAAATTCTTGAATTCTTGAAAAAAATGGTTTCTCAATATTGATTACAAACAGGACTAATATTTATAGTTTTTACAGAGGGTTGAAAATACATCCTAAGAAGATTACTTTGACCTGTGCCAGACACCCCCACTTTAGACTTTCAATGAAAAATTTTGATTTAAAGTTATTGAATATCAAAATTGGGATTTGAACAAATTCAGACACCTACTAGATAAATGAATGAAAAATAATCTGCGGTCAAAACATTTTTATCATGATTTTCCATTTGATTATGCATCAGTTGACTAACATTTTTTTTAATTAAACAGGAACATTACAAGTGTGATAGTTGTTAAAAAAAAATCTGAGATATTTTGAGCTATTTTTAAAAGGTCTTGGAAAAGATTCACATTGGAAAAATAAAAAAAAAAAGTTGGCAAAGAAAGGTTTTGGCTTTCTTTATACGAAGAAATATGGGAATCTTCCAAAGAAATGAAGGAAGCAATCAATTTCAAAAATGGCAATTCTATATAAAGGTGTATAGAAGTAACTTCGCATGATCTACACACATTGGAAGAAAAAGCTTTTTCGAAACAGTTTCTTTCATACAGGTAAACATTGAATTACACGAAAGAAAAATACTTTCGAAAAAAATACACTATTTAGTTTGTATTCCAAACATTCGTTATGAAATTGAATCAGATTCCATTCACAGGATTGCTATACAATATAGTAAATGAAGATAAAAATTGAAAATCTTCAATAATCATTAAAAATAATCGTTTTTTTAATATCTCTATCGATAAGTTTTATTTATTGTCAGAAGCTACATGAAAATAACTTCAAAAATTTTGTATCTGCTTTTGTTTAAAAAATGGTTATAAAGATGCGTTGTTTACAAGATAATTGAAATTTTTATCGAAAACATAATCTTTCATGCAAATTATGCACTTGTAATTAATATTGAGAAAATATTTTTGTCTCATAATTTATCTTACTCTTTGTTAGATAAAAAATATTTTTTAATTTAAATTTTCATTGTTTATTATATAAACAATTTGTTATAAACAATTACATTTTTTATATACATTTGTTCTTTGTTTAAACAATGTAACAAAAACACCCATGTATTATTTCCTGTGAAAAAATATTACATATGTTTTATTTCGAATGTTAAAAATTCTCTTTTACTCCATCATTGTCACCTGGTTTTTGATATTTTAACTTATGAACTGATTGAGATACGATGAAAAAATTTGGGACTTATTCACTTTTTATCAATTAAAAAACAAATTTTGCCCAAAATTTAAATTTTGCTCAATCCATTCATCATATCATTTGTTTATAGAAAAATTTCAGGTGTTTTTCAATTTTCGTGTTTGAATGTAAACTATAATAAATATGACTTTATTTAACTATTTATCCAACGTATATTCATCAATAATTTCACCTCGTCGATTTTACTTCAAATTGAATCTTTTATGAATTATGAATAAAAATAAGTTGACAAGAAAACTTTTTCCTAAGTTTATTAACCTAAGCATCTTAGAAACTAAAAATTCACTAGGTATACTGGGTTTATCAAAATCAAATTTTTTATTAATAATTGTTTACATTTATTTCAAGTATTTTTCAATTCCATTTCAGATAACTGTCTTTTCTGATAAATTTTCTTGGTGGTGTTTCATAATCTATAGTATTAACTTGCTCTTCATTCATTTCAACATTTTCTTCTTCGTTTTCATCGCTCCTCAACAAAGTTTCAACAAGCTCTGTAACAAACAGTGAATACTTAGCTCCAGCAATAACGTCTTCATTGCCATTGTTGAATTCGTCATCTACAATTGTAACCTTGTTGCCATTTTTACAAATATCCCCTTTGCAATGTTTGCAAAGAAACGAACATGAAAATCCGGCCTCTATATCTATTAGAACAGTTTTTAATGCCTTTGCAGTGGACTTATTTAAATAGATTACCAGGAGCTGATTTCTCTGATGTTTTGTTCGGCAGAAACATAGTTTCCATCTTTATTCAGCCCGAATCTTTCAAATTAAACTCATTACCGAGCCAATATTGCACTTGGCACTACACTGTGAAGGAATAGAAACTTAGTGCTTCTGAAGTTTTGGGAAGGGTTACTAAGTTGATTGCTTTCATGGACTTTATGAATCTCATAACACGACATTGGCTCTACTCTTGTCATGGATACCAATACGTAATGTCATTCATTCGCTTATTTGAATAAATTTCAGTCATAGAAATCTTGTGGTAGAGAATGTTTGGCAAAGAAAGGTTTTGGCTTTCTACTTCTCCATCTTTATACTCATATCATCGATAACATGATTACCTACATTAAACTCATTCATAACATAAAGTCGTAATTGTATGTGCTTCATCTCATAATGTTATCCAGATTTGGTGCTGACGAGGCGATAAGGCGAGTGTGTTATGCCGAAACATCGGGTGTCCACCATTGAGGATGATAGTGGTCCATGTAAGTGAATTTTCCCCTCTTTTATATACTATATTGTATAGCAATCCTGTGAATGATATCTGATTCTTGAAGTTATGCACCGCTTGCGATAAGCAATACAGAGAAAACATCCGATATTGTTGAAGAACAATTCATGGATATTTTGACTGGCTTTCAGGTTTTGCCGTGGTCTTCTTTTTATATGATCTCCAAACTTTTCAATTGTAACTGCGGCAGTCATCTTCAGTGGCGTGGTCGAAGTACTTTTCTTGACGTGTCATCAATTGTTTATATGAAAGTAGCCGTTTCGAGATGACTTTTCTCCCAGTTTGTATCTGAAAGTTACTTCTTTGCATGCTCTACATATTATATTTGTATAAAGTTATATTTTTGAAATTGATTGATTTTTTTCATTCTTTGGAAGATTCCCATATTTTTTTTGGATGGATGAAGATGAAGAAGTAGAGAGCCAAAACCTTCCTTTGCCAAAAATTATTCTTTCCTAAAAATATACCCCTTTCAATTTTGATAAAAAAAGTATTCATTCTTTGTTGTTATCCTCTAATTCTACCGTTAGAACTGTTGACATTAGAGTTCAGACTGTATTTTTTTGGAATCCAACCTTACTCGCCATGCTTGCCCTACATTTTGATATTGCTTTATGCCTGTCTGTATTTGTTTCCCCTATCAATCCTGTCGACAATTTTAATGAATGAATAAACGGATTATAAGTTTAAACCCAGGCTTCGAATGTTTGTTTATAACTAGTATCACATTTTTGGCGTACTGGTGTGACAACGACATGTTGATAGAAAGATTCCCATTTTATTTTAACAAACTCTTTCAGTTGGTTCATGATTTCTATGGCATTAGGTATACCTTCGAGAAACCATGAGTGTTTTCTGGCAATTAATCGTATTCGAGCGTGTATTCAAAAACAATTCATAGTGACTTCATTAACAATAAGATTCGCCAGAGTGGAATAATTCAATTTGAGGCAGATGTCAAATTCAATAATAACAACAAACTTTTCAATTATCTCGAACCTCAACTGGAATCAGATTTTTGCATATAATTTTTACATAAATATTACAAAATAGCTGCATTTTTGAAACCAGTGTACTAGATTTTTTTATCAACCCAGAACCTCAAGTTTTCAACTTGAGAACTGACGAAATTCAATGAAATCTGTGAATCCCAATTTTTCCTCTATACAAAGAACCTACCTGAATATTTCAAGATTCTAGGTTCAGTAGCTTCAGCTGTACGTTAATATAAGAGCGGACAACAGCTACTAATTTATATTTCCACTTTAAGAATATAGTAACTAAGAAAATATGCCAACTGCACTAAGTAATGAATAGCTTCGAGAATCGAATTATGTTACCTATAAAGAAATTTGCTACAACCATCAACGACGTCTGCCCACATTCGGGAATCTGCGATGGTGCTTCATCGCTCAGACCGCCTCTCTACCCCCGCGCATCGTCCCCCGTCGTCTTATTATAGACACGAAGCGTAATGGATCGTGATAACTTTCAAACAATTTGTCCAAATTTCTTAGTGTAACAGACAAAGTGTATCTAAATTAAATACTTAAAACGAAAATTGTATCAATTTTCATAAGAATTTGACAGATATTCTGAAATGTGCATTGTAAAAAGAATATCAAGGTCAATTGTATTTATGGCTCAGTATTTTGCATATAATGGCTACCACATAAGAGGTAGATATATGCTGTCGCAGACTTCTATTTAGAACTATTCAAGATAACCAGTCTTTACGGTAGAGGCAGCGCACGCCAAGATAGCTCTTAGGGAGCAAACATTTTTCCGACTTACCTAATACTTATCGTTATATTATGACCAGAATTACACAAAACCTTTGTCAATTGTAGCCTATATGTTATTGCCTATATATTATTTCTCCATATTTCTTATCGCAAGCGGTGCGTTACTTCAAGAATCAGATATCATTTACAGGATTGCTACACAATACAGTATATCAATGGTGGACATCCGATGTTTCGGCATAAAACACTCGACTTATCGCCACGTCAGCACCAAATCTGGATAATATTATAAGATAAGGCACATAAAATTACGACTTTATGTTATGAATGAGTTTAATGTAAGCAATCATGTCTTCGATAACATGAGTATAAAGATGAAGAAGTAGAAAGTCATAACCTTTCTTTCTCAAACATTATTCTCTCCCCAAAATATACCCCTTCCAATTCAAACGAGAATCCTATGGCTGGGATTCATTCAAATAAGCGAATGAATGTCATCGATGACATGAGTAGAGGCAATGTCGTGTTACGAAATTCATAGATGAACTTAAAGAGTCCATAAAAGCAATCAAGTTAGCAACCCTTCCCTCAACTTCAGAAGCACTAAGTTTATATTCTGCCTTCTTGGACGAATATTTTATATTACGTCTGGGCGGTAGGATTCCAGATACGAAAGAATTGGATATATCATTTGAATCATGAAACCCTATTCTCTTAGATCCAAAGCACAAATTCACAGAGCTCCTCATAGATAAGTATCATCAAGAATCTAAACACATAGGTTTGGAGACAGTGGTCAACAATCTTCGTTCCAAATATTGGATTATAAATATACGAGTAGCTGTAAAGAAGAGCTTCAGAAATTGCCAAGAATGTAGAAATCGAAATTGTAAACCTCTTTTTCCAGAAATGGGTTTGTTGCCTCCCGAGCGGTTAGGAGCATTTTCTTTCCCGTTTTCATACGTTGGAATTGACTTTTTTGGTCCCATGACTGTTGCAATAGGAAGAAGAGTAGAAAAACGATACGGCGTACTCTTTACTTGTCTCACCCTCCGTGCCATCCACATTGAACTCGCGGCATCTTTGGAGACAAGTTCTGCTATACTTGCTATCCGATGTTTTATGTGTAGAAGAGGTCAGCGAAAGGAGATAATAACAGATAACGGGACCAATTTTGTCAGAGCAGAACATGACCTCAAGGAATGGTTCCAAAGCTTAGCAGAAAACGATTTCAGAAGAAGTCGCATCTAAAAATATAATTTGGAAATTTAACCCTCCCGGAGCTCCACTCATGGGTGAAATTTGGGAAAGGATGATAAGATCTATTAAAACAGCTCTGAAGATCAGTTTGAAGTCCATCAATCCAAAAAAAGATGTTTTGGTAACCTTGACGAGTGAAATTGAATATATTATTAATTCAAGGCCCTTGACACACATATCAGTCGATCCAAATAAGCCAGAAGCTATCACTCCGAACCATTTTCTGCTACTGAGACCAGGTGATGTCAGATCATTCGGCAATGTGGAGCTTTCTGGCAGAAAGCAATGGGGAATTGCACAAGCATTAGCAGATACGTACTGGAAACGATGGGTAATTGAATGTAGACCAACACTTCTTCAGAGACAAAAATGGCATGACAAAACTAATCCTAATAGAATTGGCGACATAGATTTGATTGTGAGCGAGAAGGCACCTAGGAATCAGTGGATCATAGGAAAAATAGAAGAAACGTTTCCCGGTAAAGACGGAGTCATCAGAGTTGTTCGAATTAGGAATAAACATGGAACATATATGAGACCTTTCACCAAAGTATTCTTCCAGTCAGGAGTTGATATACTCACCTTGCAAAGTCTGCTTGGGGGTGGAGAATGTTACTTATTTTATTTGTATTTTATTATATCAGTTAATTGTTCATCACTATGTATAAGTTGTTTGATGAATATCATAGGTTGTTTGAGAATTAGACAGATGAAAAATTAATAACTGTCGAGCAAAGTCATTAAAGGCGAAATTGTTTGATTTCGTTTTTAATTTGATTAAGTATTTTGAAGAGCTGTAGTTGGAAGGAACATCATTAGGTCCACCCTAATGAAGATATATTATGAGAGAAGTCTTCAGAAACTATTTGGTAGTTGCAAGAGTAATGATCCCAAGTGTTTTAAGACAAACTCATATCTGATGAAGGAGCCCTATAAACACATATTATGTATAATATTTCTGTTCAATATATAATGCAAAATTCAAAGGTTTTTTTCTAGTAGCAGTGTATTATTTTGATGAATTGATCATCATTGCAACTTTATCAACACATAATTATTATTAGGAAGCCATAGAAATTTGTTGGCTAGGGCATAGTGACAATGAAGACTTATTATGGAGATAACTTTAATGAAAATAAATCAAACTGGATTATCATTTCATAAGATTTGCTGAAGGATTTTCATTAATGATTCATTAGTCTTGAATCCTGAGATTTCAAATTGAATTTCATGTCACAACTCAAAATTTATCATAAACATGCCTTTTGAATCTATACTATAAAACTTACCTCCTGGAACTGCAAGAGGTTAACGTCGTACTGTTGAATTTGCATTTGTAGAGCTGCATTGTCTTCCATAAATTTACGAGTTTTCATTATCTCAGCATTAAGTTCAGCTTGTAGTTGTTGAATCTTTTGACTGTTGACTTGGAATCTATTGTTGGAGGCTTGCAGCTCAATCTGCTTATTCTGTACTAATTCTTCTAATCCTCGAATTTTTTGTTGGAATTGTGATTTTTCGGACAGTTGTTCAGCTCGTACCTCTCGCAGTTTTGCTTGGGCCCCAGCAAGAGCTTCCTGTTCCTCTGCAAAAGCTTTCTCTTTCTCGGAAAGTTGTTTCTTCAGTCTCTGTACCGGATCAGCTTTGCCCTGGAAAGTAGTAAATGGTTATATTGGAAAACTGTATACTAAACTACTCAGTTGAGTGTAAGATTACCTCAGTCCATTCGTCTATAACAGCCGGGGCCTCAAGCTGCTTGTTGAGTAATAGATCAATGAGCAATTGAACTTCAGTCTTAGACAATTCAGCATTACGCACCGAATTTATGAGTCCATCCCTTTCAGCAGCTGCGTTAATGGTGGAAAAAATCAACTTCATCAATATATATTAGATTTCAAAGAAGTATTTGTAAGGAAAATATATAAGCCAACGTGGAAAATGGGTTTATGATGCACTGTTTGGAAAATGGGTATCAACAACAATACATTACTCACTCAATTGCTGTTTAGTGTTGAACTCGCTTTTCTTTTTCTTCTTCTCTTTTCCTGGGTTACCAATGACCAATCCGTTGGTCTGCGGAATAGCAGACACTGTCTCAACTGGTTTTTCCGCTGCCTCTTCAGTTTCATCAGCTAACACAGGTACACTCTGCTTGGGGTTAGATTTAATGGCGTCGGTGACTTGTTTGGAGTTTTTCTTATTCTTGATCAAAGGAGCTGACTCCACATTTTGTTTTTTCTCTTTGGTTAATTTTTCTTTGACTATTTCTGTCTTGAATATGTCATCTCTCTATAAATAGAATTTCTGTCAGTAGCACCAACAAATATCCCAATGTGAGTTGTGACAGCAGTGAACAAAGCCAAACAAAAAAAAATGGTTATAACACAAATACTATATAGTGAATAATTGCATATTGTTGAAAAGTCACTGTTCAAGTGTAACAGGGCTAGACGATTACGGGACTACTTTTCTTACTACAGTTAATACATTAAACAAGTTCCGATATTAAAGAATTTACCAAAATTACAGTCTTCATAAACACCAAGATATTTTTTGTCTCAGTTGGAAAAGTTAGTATTTACCTCAAAAATGTCAATGGAGATAAAAAATGTCTACATTGAAGCTGAGACAGTTACTCCAAAGTATACATATTTTATGTTTTATAATATTTGAATATTTTCTTAAAACCATTCATGTTTACAGATATGTTAGAAAACTCAATAGAAGGAAAACTTGCTAAAATTGTCATAATCAATAATATCGGAATTTTTACCACGAATTAATAACTTACACTGTTTGCTCTCATTAGTTCAAAGTCGTCTTTAGGAACATTTTCCTCAAAGTGATTCACAATCGGAGTATCAACGATGTCTAAAATGACTCTCTCAGGTGACTTATCTTTTCTCACAAGAATCGGGCGTACTTTTTTTACTTTTTTCGGCTAAAATACAATCACATTTACAACCTACTAAATGATAGATCGTTATTGAATCTCTCAAATTTTTCTTTAGTTCACAGAATTAGTTTCATATAAAAAATATACAAGTAGATCTGATCCTATATTATGTTATACACATTTATATGGGTACAGGTTTATTATTTATTTTTCTAACATCTGTCCTCATAAAAGCAATTCTTAGAAAATTTCAAAACAAAGAACCCTCACTTTTCGAATTAATACCCCAAAATTGAAAATTAATGTTTCAAAGGAAAACACCTTTGACTGCTCACATTGGTTACCATTTTGAAATGACAAATAATTTATTAGTTACTTTGGTACTAAAATGTATACATTGTAGGTCAATATATTAACTTAAATTGAAAAAGGAATATTTTTAGGAAAGTTGAGTTTAGTATCAGTTGAGCAAATAAATTTATATCGCTAGTAATATATTTGGTAATTTATTATACAACATGATAGTATCGTACAGTGGAGGTTTTTCAAAATATTTATGCTTTGGTAGTGCAAGAAATTGCTGTGGCAGGTATTGAGATTGTGTATTGCAGAATTTTTCTCATAGTTCATCAAATTGGCACTTGAAAACTTTATCCATTTCATTATACGTATATTGAAGGGGCGGTCAAGAGTTTTTCATGTGAAACAAATCAAAAACAACCGGCTCTTGTGAAGGAAGTGATAAGACATGAAATCAGATGAAAGTTATGAATGAAGACAAAAAATTATTAGAAACAAATGCATAAGAACAAAGTTAACACATACCAGCTACATAATTAGATGAGTTTAAAAAATAAAAATATTTCAAGCGAATTGAATAAGTGCTCATAATCTACTGATTTTGAAAATTATATCATTTCTATTTTCCATGAATGCAATAACTATCAGAAATTCCATTATTTATGGGATATCTCAAAATCTGTCTGAGATTTCTCTCCGAGTCCTCAAAAAATTATTGAATCAAACTTCACAAAAATATTATTTAATGGTCCAATTCATCTTGTATGTGTGAATCTAATGAGTAACAGTTGATATTTTCCTCTTTTAATGTGAAAATGTGTAGTCAATAACTGTAACAGTGATTTTTCTAAATTCCTCTACAAATTCACATAATGAATTGAATTTTTTGACATTAGAATTGAAATCTTTGTATAATATATCACATATTAAACTAAGTAAGGTTTTCAGTATGTGTCGTTGTTTTTCAAAATTACTGACTAGGATTAGTTTTGAGTAAGTAACTCAACGTTTTGCTTAAATGAGTAGTTGGCATCTTCTGAAGTGAAAATACTCATTTTTGTGTTTTTGTATAGCATCATCAAAATGTTCAGAAACTTATTTTAAATGGTTTCTATACTTTATATATAAATGGAAACTCTTCATTAATTGGCGGAAGTACCTCGGTCGATAGCCATAAAAATGAAATTATTTTGCCTTTTGTATAATTTCTCAACAAATTTTAGTGAGATCTCAGGTCAAAAACTTTGTATTCTGCAAAAACTTGTTACAAGTTTTTCGTATTCTTGAAGACACCTTCAACTGAACATAAAAATACATTTTCAGACAGATAGTGAAAAAAGAATTGTAATCCATAATAATGAATGATTGATAAAAACATAATTTTTACCTTTGTAACTTCCTTAACTAATGAAACTTTTACATCTTCTTTGTCAGGTACCTCTTCCGGTGTTTCCTTGAATTCAACATGGGGTTTGTTAGGTAAAGAGTTCTCTTTATTGCTGTCTATATGTTCAGATTCATCAGTTTCATTCTCTTGAGGTGATGTTTTTTCTTTAGACTGAAATGGTAATATTTATTTTATTGAAAAATAGATCTTTTTTAAAAAACGGTTAAATAATTACAAGCTGAAATGAAGTTTTTTATTTCTAATAAAATGTGAAAGTGGACCCATAAAAAATCTAAAAATGAACACTTTTCCCAATCACCAGAAATTAAATACGCTTCTCGACGCGCGTTTTACCACAAAGTTGGCGTCTTAATCTCCTACTTGTTTATTTTTTTCAAATTTATTTAAATCCATCACTATATAGAATACTTCAAAATATTTTTTGCATTATACAAGCTGTAACAATTTGTTTTTTTTTTATTCAATTTACCATTTTGACATCTTTAAAGGTTGGATGTGTGTGTGTGTGTGTGAATGTGTTTTCTATTGCAAATTTACAAGAAAATTTTTGTGGATAGAAATTCATGCCAGACATTATTTTTAGGAATGTAAAAAGAGGCTAAGAAGAATTTTGCTTGCCAACACCTGTTAGAATTTGAATAGCTTTCTCCTACAAAATAAAAGTATTCGTAGAATGGGATAAATACACAACTGCATTATAAATTTTTTAATTTTGTAAAATTCTTGCTTTAAACTAGGTTATTGATTTGAAAAAATATATCGTTGTCCTTTTATGACTGTAATATCACAGATGAATAATACTGGAAATTTTTCCTTACACCAAACCGTTATTTCAACACCTCGACACGTGTTTCGAACATCAAATGACCATCTTCAAGAAGAAGATCAACAATTTGATCTTGAAAATGATCACTTAGTGATCGAAACACGTGTCGGGGTGTTGAAATAACGGTTTGATGTTGGGAAAAAACTCTAGTAATATTAACCTATATAATATACTATTAGGTATTGGTCCACCATCGTTACTCATATTATTACGTTTACTTATTTCTACACTCTCATAGGCATCTAGATGCCTATTGTTGTTAACTTGTCTAACTAATCTTAATGAGCTAAAGTCTATGGAATGGTTCTGTTGCAAAATATGATGGGCGACTGCTGATTTTTCAGGTCTTCCATATTTTAAGTGTGCTATGTGTTCCTTATATCTTACTTTAATAGATCTTTTTGTCTGTCCATAATATTTTGCATCGCAGTCCTTACATTCAATTTCGTAAATTCCAGACTTTTCCGAATTCTCGACTTTGTCTTTTGGACTTCCCAAAAGGCTCTGTAGTGTATGACTTGTTTTAAAAACCACCTTCATACCTAGTTCCTTGAAAATCTTTCCAAAGTTCCTCGTATATTGGTGGTATGGAACTGAGATGTATTTATCTTGGTTTTTGTCCTGTCTGAAAGTCGAGATTTCGTTCATTACATTATTTACAATGGTCTCAAAATGTTCAACCTTAGAGCTCTTAAAAAAGAGTTGAAAGACTTGCTTTCTGTGAGACCTTATTATACCTTAGCAGAATTCTACGATGATAATTTTAATTGAGAAGTCTAACTGTAATATCTATGGTATTTTATTGATTTGATTCAATTTAGTTTAAATTGATTTATTTAATTTTATTGTCCATGTTCTTATATCCTGTTATTTACATGTCTCTTTTCAGTTCATGTTATCACTTACTTTTAGTGATTTTACTTTTGTGATACTTTTGTGATTTCATTTATGTTATTTATATTTCGCACAAGGTTTTGTCAATAGGAATTTATTCTTCAGACAATAAAGTATATTTGAATTGAAAATTGAATTGAATTGAGTATTGTTCACATGTATGCAGCTCCGCCCCTAGGCACACCCTGAAGCTGGTAGATTCCATCCAGAAAAGAGCCATCCGCCTGATTGGAGACCCGAACATCACTTGCAACCTTGATAGTTCACGTGAGCTGTTTAAGTGATTTGGCACATTTGATTCGACCATTTGGTTCCACCAGAAATACGCGACGGACTGTGGTTGCTCATAGTTTTGAGGTTCACCTCAGAACTTTTTCATTTGGAGCACTGTATTCATGTGGAATAAACTTCCTGAGAATGTTTTTTCAAATGAATTTGATCACCAGCGATTCAAATGCGACGTGAATTGCTACTTTCGCAGAGGCACCGCTCTTAAAGCGCCCTAAGGATGTTTCTCTAGTGCTTGTGTTTTTGTTAATAAATCATATGAAATGAAAAGATACTGTTGATAAAATTAGTAGTTTTAGTAGATGTTATCGCGTGAAGTGAAGATTTACTTATTATCTGGTTATTCTTTGATAACAATTTCATTTTTAGGATTTTCCGTCAGTGCACTGGCTTCAAACTGGGAACGTCTTGGAAAGCCCTTCAATCCCCTGCTAGGAGAAACTTACGAATTGGAAAGGAAAGAATTCAAAATAATTTGTGAACAAGTCAGTCACCACCCTCCCGTATCTGCTTTTCATGCAGAAAGTGAAAACTGGATATTTCATGGATCTATACACCCGAAATTGAAATTCTGGGGAAAGAGTGTGGAAATACAGCCAAAAGGAGTCGTGACTGTCGAGTTTCCCAAGTAAGATGTTGAAAAGGGGTGGTTTTCATGAACATAAAATAAACATTTTTGTGAACAAAATAAACAACTTTACCTAGTGTTAAGATTCCATTCTAGGTCTGGTAATATACAGTATGTGTCCCTGGGTCATGTCGACCATTCAAATTTATCATGGCAGATTCCTATAGGTGTTCTCCTGATTTTGGCAAATCGTTACCTACGCATAAATACCCCTCGAAAATAGGAAATCATTTTTTAGCAAAAAAACTCAATAATACAGTTCATAGTGAAAATTATAAATAAACTGTAGGTATTAATGAGTTTTGATATGGTTTTCCGTCAAGTAACGGCAAGTTCTATTCAATTATTTTCTTAGCGTAACAGTTGAGGTGGACGTTGGAAAGAGCTCTTTGAGGTAGCAAATCTACAAGTTCTTGGATTATGAGATGGAGACTTTATCCTTCAGATAAGGCTTCGAACAGATACCCCTTCCTGTTTTACCAAGAGCGATTGCCTCCATGTTTTTATTATGAGGATTTGCCTTACTCAATTGCTTCCTGCTCACTCTCGCTGCTTATACTGCTTTTGTTATGCAAGCTGTAGCATCGGCTAAACCACCTAGCGCTGATGAACAGGCGAAAATTGGAATGAGTGGTAGAATTCTACCAATTTTTGGAATTCGTATAATTCGAGGTGTGCGAATTTTCTTTTTCCCACCGGTTTCCAACCGGTTGCTGATTTATTGATGTTTGAATTTGGGACTCGAAATTTCGTAACTCCGGCACCCTAATTAATGATTTGCTGAGTCTCACGCAGTCAATGCACAGAGATTTATGTTCATGAAAACCACGCCTCAGAGTGAATCTGGTGGTTTTGAGAAAATAATCATAGATTTTTTTCAGACTTAAGGAGGCCTACACTTGGACTAACGTGCAATGTTGCGTGCACAACATTATTGTAGGAAAGTTGTGGATGGAACAAGTTGGAAATATGGAAATAACCAGTCACTCTTCCGGGCACAAGGCTCATTTAACTTTCAAGCAGGCTGGTGGAAACAGCAAAGATTTACATAGAGTTGAAGGCTTTATAACCGATAAGTCGTGAGTTATATGAATTTTATACAAGGTGTTTCTTCTACTAACATGTTATCATTTAGGAAGGTTATTTAACACGCTTACATTAGCTCCACTTGTAAGTTTGTTTGTATGTGTGTAACAGACTCGATTTTGACTAACTTCAAACGAACAAATGTATTTTGAATTTTGTACACTTATCAAAAATCGGTGACAATACAATTCTTCCATAAGGTCATCTTATTTAGTCTAATCAACAAGTTTAAAAACATAAAAAATAGAGATAAAGGTCCTAAAAATATGAGCGATAGCTCATTCGATTCGGAATCACCTCTACAAAAATGTTTTTGAATGATTATGGTGCAGGTAAAAAATTGCAATCGTTATTAACAAAATAAGATCTAAAAAAATGGTATTTAGTTTTTCGTTGACAGATAAAAAAATATTAATATTTAAGCAATTTTGAAAAAAGCTCGTTAAAGAGGAGGAAATTTCCGATAAGAAAGTCCCGACTCCCGAAACTCTATTTTCATTATTTATAATTTTAATTTGACGTTGAAAATAGGGTTCCGTGCGGCTGTTACGGCATGCGCGCGCTGCCCCTGAAGAGAGTTTATCCAAAGAAATTATTTTTTTATAACAT
>WOGO01001000.1:0-19844 GCA_015342085.1 Leptinotarsa defecta | reverse complement strand
TCATAAAAAATTTTTATTTGATTTGTGGGTTCAGGAATATATCATTTAATTTTTGAGTAGACGGAAGAGTACCTAATATCGATGTAGCATTACCCCTTTGAATGGCGATTCTGATTCTTTGTGTTAAAAATGAATAGGCTCGGTTGTCATTGGTGGAATTTATCATTTTTCTACCAATTCCTTTCAACAGTTGTCAAACATGAGCTTCAAGGAAAGAAAGAGTAGGAACTTAGCAAAGTGGAGTATTTCCGAAATTTCGATTTTTCTACAATCATAGCAGCTGCATCACACTGAGTTGTGCAAGTTTATAAAAGGTATAAACTAAAAATAACATAATGATTATTTGATAAATATGGTACTGAAATATCTCTTTTATTCTTTAAATTTGGCAGGGACCCAACTCCAAAAAGTAATTGGTGAATATAATATTACAAATAATACAATGACTGAAACTAACTACTGTTCCCACTACATCACCAGATATACTGGAATTCAGTGAATATCCTCACATTGATAGATACTGAATGGTTTTGATATACATTTGTTGGACAGTAAAGGGTTTAACGAAATTAATAAAACCGCTCACCATATTACAGACCAAATCATCTGAAGGAATACTTCGTTCAAACCTATCTCAACTCCCTACACTGTATGCTAATGGACTGACATCTGTTAGGAAACAACTACTTCCCTGGCTAATATCACGAAATGCTTCGGATTATATCCGACAGGTGTCAGTGCAGAATTCTTAACTGAAGTTATTCCTGCATATGCTCTTGGTGATACAACTGCCGCATCAACATATAGTGTAAGGAGTTGACACTGGCCTGAACGAATTATTCCTTTAGAATTTGTTTTATTTCACAGAAAAACTACAAATTTCAAAAAATTTGGACCTGGACCCTTACGGGCAAATGTTTCATTTCTGTGACAAATAAATGACCTGAAAAATATCTGTGTCTCTAGACAATATTTGAATGAACATTAGCAAAAACGAAATGATGATCTGGGTTTGGGGCATATCCTGAGGTATAAGGTTCATAAAATTGAAAAATATTTTCAATCAATTTAAAAGGCAACCCGTAATTGACAGTGATTCTCCTGACTTCACAGTATCGCTATAGAATAAGAAACTCTTCCGTCAGCACATTCCCCAAAAATACTAACATTTTCCTTTTTGAATTTTGGATATCAAAGAATATTTCACCAGGTTTCGATACAAATCAATAAAAATTTCCTCTGAGTCATTCTGAGAAAGTATTTCGCACTGTCTCCAGGCGATATTGTATCTCAGCTCGTTGGAACCTATTTGAAATACTTTATTTCGCACTCATCTTTCATATGACAAACTTGGCACATTTTTCACCAAGTAATGTTTGAATATATCATCAAGCTAGAATGTGGTCTGTTCTAACACAATATGATCCACTCAGAATAGTCATACATCACAGACAACGCTGAAACGTGTCTCTTTCATAAACGTTGTCTATTTCTTCTGTTACTCAGTATACGTTTCAAAATTAGCGTTCCGTCGTTGAAAAGGATCTCCTTCATCGATGAATGTTCTAGAGCTTGTTAGCAGGTTATAAAGAGAGTGGCTTAATTGGATAAGTTGAGCTCTGTTGACATAAACTCGAGCTTTCAAATGCGTATGCTTGTCGAGGCAGAAATTGATTGTAATTGCAACTCAGTCACGTGTCATCATGCTCCAATGGAATGAAGCTTTTCGCTGAGAATAATTCGGTGAAAATCTAAGATTATTTTGATGAATTCATTTCACTTGAATAGTCTTATGAGAAATCATGCGACATTTTTTTCAGAACAAAACACAAGCACTACAGGAAATTCCTTGAGGGGCTCTCAGAGCGATGCCGGTGCGAAAGTAGCGATTCACATTGGATTTGAATCGCTGAAGACTAAATCTATTTGAAAAGACATTCTCAGGAAGTTTATTTCATACAAACGCAGTTCTCCACATGAAAGAGTTCTTAAACTGTGAAGTTCGGGGTGTACTGAGTTGAACCTCAAAACGATGAGCAGTCACAGCCCGTCGCGTATTTCTAGTCACTTGAACACCTCCCCTGAAAGTATCTATAGAAGAGAAACAAATCTCCAACCTTTCTTCGATATTCCAGGCTATCAAGGTTGCACGTGAAGTTCGCGTCTCCAATCAGGCGGAATCCAGCAACTTCGGGGTATATTTGGGGGCAGAGCTCCATACATGGGAACAATGCTCCAAAGAAGGTCTAATCTGAGTTTTATAAAGCATCAAAATTTGCTGAGGTGTGTACAGTTTTCTGGTTCGGAATAGTGTTCCAAGCTTTTGAGAAGCCGTTGCAATTTCAGCGACATGATTGTACCAAGACATATTTGTATCCATTTTAACCTCCAACAAACTTTTCGAAGCAGAAAGCGGAATTGTCTGACCTGACATTATTATATCCGGTTCAGAGACATTTATCTTCATGGAGAAAACCGATGTCTGGGTTTTTGTGGTATTGAATTGATCCTGTTTATTTTCACTCCAATTCGAAATCACTTCTAGATCCTCATTGAGATATGCAACCTCCTGCTGCCTGTGAAGATATGTCTCCGTAGCCGATTTCCGAGAGAAGTGTGCTGTTGTCAGCAAAGCAATATATTGGATTTTTAGTTTTTTTCCAATAAGTCGTTGATATACGATAAAAAAAGTGTTGGAGACGATATGGATCCCTGAGTAACACCCACGTTGATAGTAAGAGTTTATTATAAAAATATTCTTAAGACAAGAACAAATGGAGTCTTTGGAAAAACAATGGAGAACGTTGATAATAGAAATGATATTCGGGTTGTGAATTATTAGGAATCTATAAGGCTTGCCACAGGTACGAATTCCCTTATTGTTCGACTCCATTTAAAAATAATCTCCAATTTTTCCAGAGGAATTTTTGCCATTCATATGGTACCCACTCTCTCATCCATAAAATTTTCATAGATAATTTCTTTTATTTCATGAGAGAAAATGTTACAAAATTCGATACATCTAATTACAAAGTTCGTAATCAGTTCACTATGGCTATAACTGAACCAATTTTGGAAAAGATGAGAAAAGTTAAAAAGTTAGTCAAATCCATCAGCAATGAATTGAACAAGGTGAAAGGCATAAAAAATTCGGTCCCAAATCGAATGTCATTTGATGATTATTGGAAAATAGTCGAATTGTGGTGCCATCAAAATAACCCAATGGTACAACCTTGTCCCCATTATACAAACAAAAAACCTTGTCAGTTGTTTTTAAATATTTTCCCTCAAAATTTCGTTCATAAAATGTGCGAGAAATTACCGTATAACTTGCTCCAGTATCCAGTACGATTTATTATCTATAAAAAGTTATTTATGAAAGGGTTTGCTTTTGTTTCCTAACTGTACAGAGATTTGTCTGTCGATTCTAAAAGTTATTTCTATTTTCATTCAATTCTTCAAATGAATTTGCATTTTTTTTTATTTGGACACATAGGAGCAGGATGACCTTTTTTATCACATTTATGGCAATTACAATTTCTATAATAACAATAATAATAATAATAGGATAAATTTGATTATTCAATGTAGTCAATTATTTGTTAATCCACGGGAAAAAAAGCAACAGTACAGATTCCCTTCTTTGAGCTGTTGCCTCCTGATCTCAAATTGCCGCTGCTCATACCTGTTGGACAGTTGTTACTTCTTGTTGACGACGCTCGAAATGGAAGGGTCTCTTGTGCTCAGAAGATCTGGAATTGTTCTTCGTGTAATAGATTTTCGATTCCATCTTGACAGTCCTGTTGTAATTTTGTGCAAAGGTACTTTTGGAAGGCGCAACTTTTATGATTTCAGCAAAAGTCGCTGTTTCTTTTCCTTCATGTAGCCTATCCTGCACTCGACCAGAGTCATAGCCGAGGATAAAACGATTAACTGAAGCCTTATTAATTTCCTCAGTTCCAGAAAATTTGCAATTTACCACGAATGCTCGCAGTCTTGCAGCCCACTCTTTCATTGGCTGATTTTCGTGCTTCGAAAAATGTTTCGCGACACGCAAACACAGACACTACCGGTTGAATATAATTGACCATCGATTTCATATCTTCGCAAGACTTTGTTTCCAGTACTTCTGAAATGAACACATTGAATAGTAGCTAATATGCCTCTTCAATCAATAAACCTAAAAGAATGGCACATTTTCTTTCACTTTTGTCGATACTATTTGCCGTGAAATAATGTTAAAACGACGTTTACAAATCGAACAGTCTGAGGTAGCAGCATTGAATGTCTGAATATGTCCCGTATACTGTGCAGATTCTATCAATTTATCGACTCGGGGTTCAATGCTGAGCATTGCTGTAATGCTGCATAAAAAAATGAATTTGCACTTCTTATCACTCAGAATATCCCTCGTTACCACTTGTAATGTATCCAACTTGATAATACAATTTCATATTTCCCATTCTTTATTCTGTCGCTCACCTAAACATTCTGCTAGTCGGTACGTAGATTATATATAAAAAAGAACTATGTACAGAGTGCCACACTAACATACTATATACAGGATGTCACAGTTATAATACAAGGATAATGAGCAATTTATCAAAAAACATCAACATGGGTGATTGAGGATATTGAGTTCAACCAAATTAGAACTGGGGTAAATATAAAATTCCTCATTAATGCCTTCAAAACTGTACCTTATCAATGGGTATAATCGAATGATGAGGTGGATTAACTCATAAAATTGTTGGTGGGACAATCAGATAATTGGATAGTTCAATGTGATAAATCCATACCCGCATTTAAACTGAGAAAATATATCATACAATTTCACTCATCATATCGATTATGATATGGATTATGAAATTAAACATTTCAATGATACATCTTGTTTCATTCTCATCTCATCACGAAGTCGTAAAGTGGAATGAATCATATTGCGTAATAGTAATAACAATAAAATCGTGACATTCGCATAGTTACCGATATTGAAGTATTACAGTGTTGTTAGACTCAGCATTCAGTCCCTGTATCATTCAAAGTGGAACTTGGAGAAAAAAGGGAGTTGAGGAGGAGTTGCTCAGGTTTCAAAAGTGAAACTACTCAGTAGCTTTCATCTAATCGTTACTTCTAACACTCCTTCTTCAAAAATGATGAGAACTGACGAAAGTGCGAAGAAGGGGTCGAGGTGCGTCAGTAAGAGGGTAGCAATGTTATAAGTATGTGGGATGAGACGACTCCTTCTCGGTGGCCGCCGATAACTTCAACCATCTGGCGGGTCCTCTAGACGCTAGATAACACCACTACAACGACCAAGCCAAAAAAGTAACTGCGCTGCAGGTAGCAACTGGTGCATCAGACTTCGAGCTAGCCTCCACGGTGTCTTTGGAGACCGTGGAGGCGACAACTAGAGGTTCAATGGGTGCAGATAGTTGAAGAGAAAATGCATTCGCTGGCTAAACTAGCGGAGTTGAAGATCATCTTCGAGTCCCGAGAGTCCCGTTGAGGAAAATTCAACGAATCAGTGCCGCTTGGAAATCGACGAAATGGATAACCAGGCAAAATTCTCCAGGAGCGGCTCAAGAAAGAATTTGACGAAGTGACAACCCAAACTTACTTTAATTCCTTGTCTCCCTTGTTTTTCTCACGGATTACACGAGAATTGCTTGGTGTACATAGTGCACGGCGTGACCTCTTTCTCATTTGATAAATGCCAAATGGATAATTATATCACCAAGTGCTTTCCTGAAATTTCACATACAAAAAAATGACAAGTGAATAATAGACCAAAATGATAGAAAATGAAAGTAATTCGTGACCATTTCATCCCACTCCCTTTCCATCCATACCAAGCCTCATTACCACGAACAACCTGGAGGATTGTACAACAAGAGAGTGCAGGTGCTGCACATTACCGGCAATGATGAGATGGACTTTTCCGACGACGGCTTCTCGGATCCCAACTTCAATGAAGTGGATCGTGATTTGGAAGTTGACCATTATGATGACTTGTAGGATGATGACAAGGTGGCTTATTCAAAACATCACTACACAATCTTGACGTAGTACAAAACACACTGATCAAAATCGCCTTGAAGAAGGACAGGAGATATTCTATAGTTCGTTCAAAGACAGAATATATACGTTTATCTATGTTTACTATGGATATGTAGTAACCCCATTAACATCATTACGCATGAATATAATACACAAATGACCTCTAACCAAACAATCACAATATCACGCTGTAGATTGAGTCATGACCAGAAATTTGTAACTCATTTTGGCCCAAAATTATACAATAAACTACGATTCTATAGAAAGAATATTAATAATTACTCTAAATCAAATAAGGAACTGAAAGCTTTCATCAGAAATTATTATCAATTGCAGGATATCTTTGGAAATGTTTGACCTAATTCTTATTGCCTCCCTTTACCCATCATTATCCAACTGCAGTTTCTAACCTAGACAGGTAGACAGTAATATGTAACCAAACGACGTATTTCAGCTTTCATATATTCATTTTATAAAACTAATCAATAGAGTTTATTGTATGATTTTCATTATAAGGGTTTTACAAAAACCGCGAGACGTATTTCGCTATACAATAGCTTTTTCAAGGATAACTGAGAGTTACTTTTAAATTACGACATTATATACTATACGTGATAGTATATACTATATGTGATAGTATATAATGTTGTAATTTAGAAGTAACTCTCAGTTATGCATGAAGAAGCTATTGTATAGCAAAACACATGTCGCGGTTTTTGTAAAACCCTTACAGTATAAATCATACAATACACTCTATTGAATAGTTTTTTAATATGGATTCTCATCAAGTATCGGCCAGTTCTATTCAATATCAGTCTGTAACAGCCACGACACAAGCCTGGCTTAGGTGGCTACAGATTGTCCAATACATGGTTTTATGATAGGATTTATTGATGGTAAATTGCAGGGAAATCAAATCATGTAACTGAATTATTGAATGACATGAAATGAATAAGTTACTTACTCACCTACTTAAATATTATGACGTGATATGGGACGTATTTCCTAGGAAGACAAAAAATGAGTATTCTGACGGAAACCATCCTCCATCTCCTATCCTCATAGACTAATTCTATTTTTGCTTCTCTCCTAGGAGTACATCAACACTGTTGATTGGTGTTCACAAATGACTGCGTAGTTGGAGCATTGGGTGGTATAAATAATACCGGAGTGTAAACTCCGAGCATGTTCTCATGAGTATGAGCATAAATTATGAGTTCATACTCCATTTCATATAAATAAAAATATTTCGATGTGATAATAGTAAATACTTGCTATTTAATTTCTATAAACTTGTCAGAGCCTTATGATGGTCTGTTTGGAACTTTTGGTGTAGTAATGAATATAACTGGAGATTTTTTCCCAACACCAAATCGTAATTTTTAACACATCGACACCTGTTTCGATCACCAAGTGATCACCTTCAAAGAGAAAGATTGAAAGTTTCAATCTTCCTCTTTGAAGAAGATCACTTGGTGAAACACGTGTCGAAGTGTTGAAAATAACGATTTGGTGTTTGGAAAAAAACTCCAGTAATATTGTCAGAGCCTATTCAGGAGCTAACAGGGATTTGGCATTGGAAAAGGCATTGTGGATATGTTACGTGATTTTCCTGTACGTTTGTCCAAGTCGCAAACACCAGCTGTCCGACTATCAAAGTTAAAAGCACTTGAAGCGATGAGGAAACAATGGGAGCTTGATTTCGGTTCACAAATAACAACAAATCAAATCTACAAAAAAATTAATAACATGAAATCGAGGAAATTGAAGCCAAGTGAACAATTTACTTCAAATAATAATGATATCGTTGAAGATGCAAACGGAAAAACATACATTGATATGTGATATTTGAATATGTTTGTGAATTCTTGCAAAGTAGAAGTTATTAAAATGAATATTGACGATAAAAATTAAAAATGTGTTGTTTTGTTCGACTTTTACTTACCTTAAGTAAAAGCCACAATGATTTCTGCTAATTCAGATCGCCTTCGTTACCTACTTTCTCTAATGTCATCTATATCTTGAACGGGAAGCAGATCCCAAATATCTTGTATTGGGGGCTCCATTGGATCGAGTTCATCATTTAAATATTCAGCTACATTGTGTAACATGAAACAACATATAACAAGTTTTGGAATATTTTCAGTCGGCACCCAAACTTCATGTTGAGGCATCGGAAATCGTTGTTTTAGTTGCCCACAACATTGTTCAATTATTACACGCTTCTTTGTAAATAATTTGTTATAGGCAAGCTGTGCCGGAGGATTTGGATTTCTAAAAGGCACCATTAACCACGGTGCTACGCCATAACCTTCATATCCTGAATTTAATGCATTTGATCTCTTGAACTAATTTTTAGCAATGTTACAAATTTGTGCGTTACTTCATATGCGAGAATAATGGACATATCCTGGCCATGATCTGCATTGCAAGTTGCTTGAACGTTGATACTGTGACATCCTTTGCGATTTATATATGCATCACTATGAAGAGTTGTTTTTTTTAATTTTTATGTGGGTGCAATCGATCACAACCATAGCACACTCCGCCGGAGTGTGTCTGACATTCTGTCTGACATTCCAATATCAGATTTTGTAATCACGGAATACTCGTTCAATTTTGAGATGAAATTCGTATCTGCTTAGTTGTAGAAAGTGACAGATATTTTAAATTATAGGCTGGGTAGTCAGATATCCACTTCGATCGTAAATAAAGAAGAAAAATTCCATGGGAGTAAAACAGGCCTTCGCAGGCCGTCCGTGGCTTCGCCACGGAGTTGATCCGTTTTGGGTCACAGCCGCGAATTGATCCGATGTTGCCAATTATTCTGCGGGTAGAAAAAAATAAACTTTTTAGATTTCTTACCTCTTTTTTTGTAAGTGAAACGTTACTTCAGTTTCGTCTCATATAGACATTATCAAACTAATACATTGTAGCGGTTATTTGTTTTCTTGTATATAATCTTTGAAGGACAGGTCTGGAAAAGGATAAATATGTTTGAGAAATTACCAAAAAATCTTCAATGAAGTCAACAACTTGTATCTTCTTAATTTTGTGAGAGTTTCAATTCCAGAAATTTTATGGGAATCCATGTTCGCAATCAGGTTCTCAGTTATTTTCCTTGCTCAACCAATCAACATTATTGTCGGTTTGAAGTTGAAAGACTTAGTTGATACTTTGCTTACCACAATCTTGTAAGAGGAGAAATATCATTATACGGAACATGAATCGAATAACTGCTCACAAGGGTATATTCAGGCTCGTCCTTTATATATGGTCCTTCGAAGTCGTCGGTATCTTTAAGACGAAATGAAATGAACCCCTGAATGTACTCAAGCTTGAAACGATATTTGGATAAAGGGTCAATAACATTCTTTGTCACAAATGCTATTTTGACCCTTTCGATAGCGTAGGGAGAATCTACAATCGGTCTCCTGCCAAACGACCTATTTTTGGGAGATGATGAATCGACTTTATGCTGGCAGGTTGAACAACAGACTGAGTGAACGATTGTCACTTTTTTACTCTTTTTTTCTAAAATTTATGGCTCGTCAACATCAGCCATGAAGCTGACATATGTTGCAATAGTTATTGATTTCGTTTCGTCGAGGCGTGACAATATCGTGTTCAGCAGAAGAATGTTATCGAGAAATACCGTTAGTCACATGTTTCCATCCAATATTCAAAAATTTCATGGTCGTCAGTGAGTAGAATTCTTTGAAAGTATACATTATCGCATTTTTATCTATGAGTTTTTATCATTATCACATTCAACTCATTAAAATTGAAGTATTCTCTAGGACAAAAATATTGCATGTTTCATTTCAAGAATTTTTTTCCTGTAATTTTTTTTCCTTCACTCGTTATTCATTTTTATTGATAAATGTTCAAAAGCCAAAGTATTTTACATAAATTTCCATTCAATGTAGATAAAAGAACGCTTAGACATAGTCGCTATAGCTGAATACGTAAAGTAATGGTACAATAATTACATACTGTGAATAGTGTGCCTTTGCCACTATTAATGTCTATTGTTTTGTTTATTGTTGTCAGGATGACATTTCGAGTGCTTTATGTATTATTTCTAAAATTTTCTTAGTGAGATGCCGCATTTGAGTGAAATGGTTTCTGTAAAATTGTTACTTTTGTCAGTGAAGGATGCAGACAATAAGATATTGCGTGGAGATTTCATATCCATCATTTGACTGTTTCTCGTATTGTGGAGCGAATAAGACTGGGGAGTACAAACGAAGGCCTGGTCAAGGACGTAAGAGAAGTACAACGCCAAGAGATGACCGATATTTAAAAATTCAATTTTTGCGAAATCATACGCTTACAGCTCCACATATCAGAAGTGATTTATTGAGTACAAGATAAGTCAGTATGAGTGTCAGAACTGTAATAAAAAAGATTCAATGGAGTTGGTTGGGATCCAAAACACCTTGCCAGAATTCCTAGGCTTTTCCCACGCTACGAATCTAGAGAGTTACCATTCGTCATAGCCCATATTATCAGAGGGAAAACATTCTTTTCACAGTTGAAACAAGAATACAGTTATGGAAACCAGATGGACGTGGAGTGGAGAATGTTTTGCAGAATGTAATCTAGTACATAACGTGAGCTTTTGTGGTAGTTCCATTATGTTGTGGGTGGCATTAGTTGCGACAGTCGCACCTCGCTTATAGAGGTGAATTTGAAAATGAATGCTGAATGGTACATACGCAACATCCTTGAAGAGTATGATTTACCTTACAGCGGTTGCATTGGTTACGACTATTTCGTGCTAATGCCTGATAATGTTCGTGCATATGCTGCCTGAACAGTCACCCAGTATCTTGAAGTCGTTAGACTTGTAGCACTTGAGTGGACACTTCTGACACTCACTTAACCCGAAGATACGGTTGAAATAACGAAAGAGTGTATCTACAATATACATTGTGTCTGTGAAAAAATAGGTGAAACTTCAAAACCCCTAGATGTGAGAAAAAATTAACATCGTGAATATATAAGGAGAAGACAGATGGCAGGATCGGGGATAGCGAAGCATATTATAAAATCATCTGTTGATCACGCTATAGAATGAAGTGAAACAAAAATTATCACCAAAGAAACTCATAACCCTGCCAAACTTTAATACTTCATAAAGCTCAAATCAGACCTTCTTTGCAGTATTCTTCTCATATGTAATCAAATTCATACGTATTAAAAAAACACTTCATTGTGAGATTTTCACTAAACGATTTTACAAAAACGCAACACGTGTTTCGCCATACAATGGCTTCTTCGGACGTGTCTTTACTAACTTAGTAAAGCTATACAATGGCTTCTTCGGGCCTGTCTTTACTAACTCAGTAAAGACACGCCATTGCATGGAGAAACTTACACTGGCTTCTTCGGGCGTGTCATTACTAACTTAGTAAAGACACGCCATTGCATGGCGAAACATACAAGGGCGCCATACAATAACTTCTTCGGGCGTGTCTTTACTAACTTAGTAAAGATATACAATGGCTTCTTCGGGCCTGTCTTTACTAACTTAGTAAAGACACGCCATTGCATGGAGAAACTTACACTGGCTTCTTCGGGCGTGTCATTACCAACTCAGTAAAGGCACGTCATTGTATGGCGAAACACATGTTGCGTTTTTGTTAAACTTTTTAACAAAAATCTCAAAATAAGGTGTTTTTTAAATTTAGTTATTTATTTTCGTATCGGCCAATTTCATCATATTTTATTCTCATGTATGGGGCTCCGCCTCTAAGGATACTCTGAAGCTGCTAAATTTCACCCAGAAAAGAGTCATCCGCCTGATTGGCGACACGAACATCACTTGAACATCAAAAAAAGGTTGGATATTTGCCTCTCTTCCATAGACACTTTCACTGGAGGTGTTCAAGTGACTTGGCAGATTTGATTCCACCAAGAGCGGTACATATCAGAAATACGCGATGGACTGTGGCTGCTTATCGTTTTGAAGTTCAACTAAGTACATCTTGCACTTCAGTGCAAAAACTCTTTTATTTGGATAACTACGCTCGAGTGAAATAAACTTCCTCAGAACATTTTTCCTAAAGGATTCAATCTCTAGCAATTCAAATCCAATGTGCATCGCTACTTTAGCACAGGCACCGCTTTTAGAGCGCCTCAAAAATGTTTTGTAGTGCTTGTGTTTTGTCCTTGAAAAAACTTAGAAAACTCAAAGAATCTGCATTTATTCTTCCAGCAGGTATCAAGTGTATTTCGAATAGCTCTGTGGAAATGATCGTACCTGGTTGCCATTACTGAGAAGAGAGGTTGGAAACGGAAATATAAACCTTAACTAAATGTAAAAGAAAAACATTTAGTATGTGTCTTCATGTAAACTAGTATTTCTCAAAGTGGGTGATAACGCCCCCTTGTGGGTGCTGGAGGCCTATAGGGGGGCAGTAAAGGGCACAGGGAAGATTGGGGGACGTTGAAGCGGTTTAGGAGGGCGATGGCTAATTTGAAAATATTTTTTTGCTTTTCACCCAAACTTGACCGCTCCTTAACACCCAAGGCGCGTTTCTTCGTGTAACGCCATCTAGGGGACTAGACAGTATCTATTTTCTATCCGATAGTTGTCAAACTGTACAATAGATGCTGGTAAGTTTCAATGCGAAGATAGAAGTTTCTAGTCTCCATTCTCAAAAGTACTAGGCCCGTACGCTGCATCATTCGACGATATTACGAAAACAAGTGAATTTAGTTAGAGGTTACCTAGGTACCTGCGGTGAGGAATACTGTAAGTGGTGTCATTAGCAAGTTTTAAATACTCGATTCCTTACTTCGGCATTTTTGAAGCCAAAATTATGTCGGAAGCAAAAAAAAACAGCAGTATAGTGCGGAATATATGAAATATGGAATTATTGAAAATCCCACAAATCCATCTTCGCCTATGTGCCTTCTCTGGCAAAAAACATTTTCGAATGAAGCGATGAAACCCTAAAAAATTGCATTCATATAAAAAATACAAAAGTGTGACTTATTTTCAAGAACTGGAAAAGACACACTCAGCTCAGCCAACTGTGTCGAAACTTTTTTCAGCGGCTTCTAAGCAAGACGACGACGGACTCCGAGCTTCCTATCTCCTTGCTAATTGCTCGAACAGGTAAGCAGCACACTATTGGAGAGGATTCAATTTTACTGGCAATAAAAGAAGTGATAACTACTGTGCTCGATAAACCAGCGGCAGATATCCTAAAAATTTCTTTGAGTAATAGTTCCGTGCAAACACGAATTAGTGAGATGGTTGAAAACATTGAAGGTTCATTGTGCAATCATCTGAAGACTAAAATCTCAATTCAGTTAGATGAGTTCACTTTACCAACCAATGAAGCATTGTTGTTGTCATACATGAGGTTTATTAAAAATGAGAAAATATTTCAAGAACTACTATTTGCCAGAAATTTAGAGACGAATACAAAAGGAGAAACCATATATAATACACTTGAAAAATTTTGTGATGAGAAAGAAATTCCACTGAAGAATATTATAACAGCTGCTACGGATGGCGCTCCAGCTATGACAGGACGACACAAAGGCTTCATAGCGTAATTAAAAAATAAAATTCCAGATGTGCTCGCCGTGCATTGCGTCATTCATAGGCAACATTTGGTTGCGAAGAATTTGAGTGCATGATACTGCGTATTCGATAGACCTGTATAAATTATTTAATGATGTCAATCTCCAACTTCAAGGTAACGACTTGAATTTGATTAAAACCAAAAATATCATTGCTGCTTTTGTAGCCAAATTACTCTTATATACGAATAATATCGGCAGACGTGAGTTTAGAAATTTCCCTAATTTGCCAGCAGCATCCTTCAACAACGACGACTTGCTTGTTTACGCCAGCATTTGGAGAACTTCCACAGAGATTTCGCAGAACTATTCCAGGACATTTTGGAATTGGAAATACCGGACTGGGTGTTGGATCCTATTTCAAATGTCAACACAGCGGGATCACTCCAGCTGGAGGAAGAACTCATAGAACTGATAACGAACGAGGAAATAAAAATAAAATTCAAAACTGGATACCAAGAATTTTGGTTACAAAAGCCATTCTCGCAATTGTATTATGGATTGGGGTCCATCGTTGCAGAAATCGGTTGCAGATTACCGAACGCGACGACTTACGGCTGATTTTAAGTAAATTCGAGCCTGATATTAACAAACTTGATAAAAATCATCGAATTCATTCTTCACATTAGATTATTTCAAAATTCAAATTGAAATGTTTGTTTTAATAACCTGAATAAAAGTTTTCTAAATATTACGAAATGGTGTTTTACATTACCCTCATCAGAAAGTCTTATTTTCACATGACACACATGATTTAATTATTAAAATAATGACTGCGATCGTGATTCTTAAGTTGTAGAAAAGAAAAAAAAATGAGGGACGCTAGTAAATGATTAATTCTCGAAGTGGGCCGTAGACAAAATAAGTTTTAGAACCTCTGGTGTTAACTGTCGCGTGTGATATCTGAATATTTCATTTTTTTGACGTATGTTAAAAGAATTATAGCTGTCACAGTTTTATAGTGGATTTCAGGTTTGGAAAACGTAAAGAAATGTTTTCCGAAACATCAACCACTAAAGATAGGTAAGTATTGATATTCATTCTGTTATCAATTTGTGAATACAACTATTCGGACTTTTCAGTGGTGTATACTACGCAGTAATTTTTCGGTATAAACATTTCAGTTTGCCCCTTATTACATTTCAGCAGATTCTCTATTGATTAGATTTTTATTTCTTAGATTGTGGAAGGTTATAAACCCAAAAGAACCGTAGGAAATGAAACATCTTCTTACATGAGCTTCAGAAATAATTATGAAACTGATTATAGATCACTATTGAAAAATATATATTCAGTTTTAGGACTAACAAGGTCTAACCTTCCAACGTGTGATTCCTAACACGAGTTGGACGATAGCGAGTGAAAATCGATCGTTCAGCCTGCAGCTTGAGTTACCGATTCACACATCGGTCGATTGAGGCAGTGAACAAAGCAAACACGTCGAACCCTCCGGTTGTTATCTAGATTCATAAAAATAATAAAAATAATCCATCTATCTATTATCGAATATAAATTGTTTTTTTTCTCAATGTATGTGTGAAATAATTCACCCACGATAAACTCTAGGGATTATTTGCATGAATCTTCCCCAGCAAAGAATGAAGAGGGAAAAGAAAAAATGATAAAAATGTGGTTGGAGTTCAGGAGGTAAATTATGGTGGTAATAAAGTGTAGAACAAAATCCGTGCACACTCGACCATTGTAGTTTTCAAATATATAAACGCAGGATTAGAGATATGGAAACCCGGAAAAGGACAATTTATTGAGGCTGGGCGTTATTATGTGAGAATACAACAACATGGAAAGCATTCAGAAGGCATTCTCTGTGCGCAATGCAAATGTTAACAACGATATTTCATACTTGAGTATAGCATGGAATTACTATTGTCACGAGATATATTATATTCAAAAACACACTTCAATGTGAGATTTCCACTTGATAGTTTACAAAACTGCGACACGTGTTTCGCTATACGATAGCATCTTCTGGCCTCACAATATCGAGTGTTTTAAACAGTTTACTGAGCCAAAATTATTATTTTTATGAAAAAAAAAACATTCAATTTTTGTTCATGATTATATTTATTGAATGCGAATAAATATTGTTCTGAAGTTATAATCATCCAGATAAATGACATATTTTACGAGAAAAAAAGTCCCTCAACGGCAACAGAACTGGAAAATCTTTCATATAAAGATAACGTAGATGATGCATCATCTGGTGAGACAGCAAATGAAACAGAACACGAAGACACGGACAATAAATAATGCGAAGAAGACTTTCTTGATGAAGATAACAATTTATCACATTTTGACCATGAGGATGATACATAACAGAATTCTGAGATCAGAATTGATTTGACAGAAAGTATGATTGAAAATGAAGATGATATACCACTCACTATACTCATGGACACAAATCCAAATATTTTCATTTCATTTAATTTTCCATACAGACTTAACAGGCTAATTACATGAACATTCTTATTACAAATTATAACAAATAGTGTGAGACCACTTCTATACATATACACTGAAATATTTACAAACAATTTCTCTACGATCACATTTATATTTCTAATAAATAATTAATATCATATCTGAAACCTGAGAAGGAATTACTGAAATCCAAATTTTTAAAACATTAATTTCATTTGCTTTACGCAGCATGGTTGAGAGAGGACCCAGAGCAGTTATTTTTCAGTTGCCTTGGTTTGAAAAGGATTGGACTTCTTGTAGAATACTGAGGAACATTGAAATCTATGAGTTTGAGTATGTTTATATCTCTAATATTGTTGTTTATTACCTTGTATAAAAACATTATTTGTGTTACATCCCGTCTGATATAAAGAGATGATATTTTGAAATGCTGCCTCAAATCCATTGATCTGACTTTTGTGTAATCCGGCCAACAATGTTTTTCTTTATAGAATGGATATCTCAGTGACCTATTTTGTATTTTTTCGATTCTGTTTAAATGCATCTGTGGTTGGGATTTCCAAATGAGCGAACCAAATTCTAATACTGGTTTCACAAGTGCAATATTGAGATAGTTTATCGTGAATACGTTCACAAACGAATAGCTAGATAATAATAATAATAATATTTATTTGCATAATAGGATAAAATATTACAAAAGCCAATATAACACATGCAAAAAAAAGGAATAACCAGAAAAATCACAGAAGCAGTTTAAACTGCTTGTACGTGATAGAATGACACATCCGGGTAAAGTCATATTTGAGTTTTTTGATAAGTCACATGTTGGGTCAATTTCACACTTCGGTAAATGACATAATCAGGAGGTGTATACCCTTTTTTATTTTGCATACTCATTTGGAATTTATGATAATACCGAAAATATTACGTCTCGTCTTGAGAATCCACTCAGTTAAAATAAATTGAATTTTCAAAATTTTTCAATATTCTAAATCTCATGAAGTATTTGCTTGTATAATCTAGGTGCCAGGTAATTGACACTTCTCTTAATGAATCACAACATTTTGTTAGCCCTTTTACAAATTTCATCAAAATGTTTCGGGAATGACAAACTGTGATCATAAATAGTACCAAGATCTTCCACTTCGTTTCTTCTGTTAAGAAAAGTACCTTCAAATTTGTTACTAAAGTCAGTGGGATTTTTTCGAAAAGAAAAAGTAACGATATTACATTCATCAATATCAAACTATAATTTATTTTCAATGGTCCAATTATATATTCTATCAATGAATTGATTAATGTAGCCGTTACTACGTGGTAGGAAATCATAATGAAGAAAAAAGAAATGAAACTTTCAATGTTTATTACTACTTTCATTTACAACTAACGTTACTGCAGTTGAACTTGTATAAGTTCATTGTATAAGTTTGAAAATGTCCGTATAGGACGAAACTGCAGTAACGTTAGTTACAAATAAAAGTGGTAGAAACATGGAAAGTTTAATTTTTCTTTTTTTCATTATATATTCTATCAATGTCTTTTTGTAGTGCAACACAATCTCTTACGGTTTTGATTTCTTTAATGTATTTGAAATCATCTGCAAAAAGAAGCCCTTTAGAAAAATGTAAACATAATATTAGATCGTTGATACATAGAACAAACAGCAAAGGTCCCAAGTTTGATCCCTTTGGGACACCCGAGTCGATTTCATAGGTATCAGAGTAAACACCATCATATCTGACTACAAAGTTGCGATTCTGGAGATAATTATTATCAAACCATGGTTGATACCAAATTTGTTGACTTTTGAAAGCAATATGTCATGATCAACTTCATCGAAAGCTTTCGAAAAATCTGTATAAACCGTATCAAGTTGCTGTTCATTCTGAAAAGTTTTGTAAATATCATTGGTGAACAGGAATAAATTTGTATTCATAGATTTTCTGTTAACAAAACCATATAGCCACTCATCAATAGTATTTTGAGCATGAAGATAGATTTTGTTGTATAGGATTTGTTCAAGCAAATTAGCCGGTGCGCATATTATGGAAATTCCTATATAATTAGTGACATCGTTTTTGTCCCGGATATTTAAATGGGTGTGGTTGGCGTCCAAATCATTCGAAACTCTTTGCTTTCAAGTGCTAGATTATAAATGAATAGGAGTAGAGATTCCAACCATTCAGAACATGCTTGCAGTACATATGGTGGTATATGGTCAACTCCAGCAGATTTCTTTGGTTTCAATTTTTTTACAGCTGATCAAAAATCCCGTTCGTCAATTCAGTTCAACCGAAATATATCATTTGTGATATGACTTTCCCTGAATTTCATATTATAATCTGATTTTGGTGCTGTATAGATGGAAGAAAAATTTCGTGCAAAACCATGAGCGACTTAACTTGTCTGTATGTGAACACCATTTAAATAAAAGTTATCTCTTTTTGTACTATTATTAAATATATTTTTGTTGGCAAATGTCCAAAATGTATTTACATCTGACGTAAAATATTTCTTATAACTCTCCCTCATACTAGTTTGAAGATTTTTCTTATTTCTAAGTACAATTTGTAAAAAATGATACTGATGTTGATAATGTACTCAAAACTTAAAAAATAATTCGGAAGGTCTTAGGTAGCAGTAATCACACCACTCTCCTCAGTAATCTACAGTATTGATCTTTTTCATAGTATATTACTATAGTACTAGTCAAGCCCTTCATTTCATAGCCATATTCTAGTTGTGAAATAATATGTAATCCACCATTTTGTAGCTGCGGCCATCTTAAATATGCATCTTTCCAAAGTATACTATTATTCTCTTAGTAAAGCCCTGATATTTGATACCCATATCAAAGTAGTTATAAAAACATATGGATTGACATTACACTTACATTGATACATAATTCATTTAATTGTATTGTTATCAAAAGTAAATATCAGATCAATATCAACAGGAAGGAGGACAAACTTCAATTACTAAATTTGACCAAAACAAACAAACAGAGTAAGCTGAATGAAACCGTTTTAAAAGAGACATATACAATTTCAAGAAGTCCTGTTGGATTAAACCCAACCAAAATTGCTGCCAGCCCAAGTCAGGCGCGTATACAGCGAGGGGTAAAGGGGGTAAGGTAGATATCAAAAAATAGCATAAATAAGTGAGAAATCAATTACAATGTTATTTTACTGTTATTCCCTGTAACCCTGTAATATCTAAGAATCCAGTAATTAGAGGGAAATACCGACTCTTTTTGATATGCCGCACATTTCTGCTGGAAACTGCAATGGTATTGGTCAAACGATCATAAACTACTACTGACGCTTGTCATTTAGTGCCGGTCAGTGCGAATAATTGTGAAGTTTGAATTGCATCTTTGAGAATCCATACATATTGTACTTTGAATATTGTGTTTCATTAAAATTTTCCGCAGTATGTATATAAGTTCACAGTGTTTTTGCTCCTTCATATATATGAAATTCCTAATTCAATTACATTGAAACGACATTACAATAATATTTGGTCCTCATTGCGGTCCTGTTGAAACATTACGTGCACGTGATTTGGTTTACATCTACTGAATATTGGATTGGGATGAACTAGAGATCATTCGATAAAAAACGATTTCATTTTGCGGAAAATTAAAAGAGGGACAGAGGCTAAGCGTGCTATTTCATACACCGGTTAGACACTGGTAGACGTTTGTCGGTGTGTATAAAAGAAAAGCGACGTTTCTTCAGCGG
>WOGO01000999.1:0-19844 GCA_015342085.1 Leptinotarsa defecta | reverse complement strand
GGAAGACCGTGGGTTCGATTCCTGCCTCGACCAGATATTTTTCTCGAGAGAATTTATCTGGTTGAAGCTGGGATGATTCTGCAACCATATTAAGAATCACACGTTAAAAGGTAAGACCTCGTTAGTTCTTTGCTCGCACAAGTTTCTCAACTTCGTTCGTATGGGGGCGACAGCTGATTAACGGAAAAACAGATTTTAAACAGATTTTTTTTATTATTCTTGATTCATTCATCAGAAAGTAACACACACATTTTTCTCACACTATTTGTGTGGATTGTTCTAAGAAAAGGATATGTCAGTTATAACTTCTTCCATTTCACAAGAATTTTCATCTGTTGCATTTAATTCTGCAAGAGTGGTTTTGGCAATGGGTGCATACTGGTAAACAAAAAATCCAACTTTTTTGCACCTAAAATTGTTCGTGCAGCCTTTCTCGCAATTAATTGTATTTGACAGTTTCCCTGGAACAGGTGGAAGGTCTGTATTGGTTCCAAACTATGATTCATCAATTTACAACCCGCCTTCATGATTCAGCTTATTACCATTTGAAACAAGTGTTGATAAACAGAGGCATACAAGACAACTAAACTATTTCACTGTTATTTACATTTTACACGGAATTCAATAACCCATACTTGTCTATCAATTCTACTTTTTTCGGAGCTCCATAAGCAATAAAAAAAGCGAATTCCTTTCTTGATAATGGCGTCCGCAGAAGAGATAATGTTTTTGAATACTTCTGAAAATAACTATTTTGTGTGACAAAGGCAAGTTTAACTAGTTTAGGATTTTTCTTAAACGCTCCTTTTAAGATCGGCAGGGGGTTCTTGAGTGTTGCTTCACGACACGTACTTGATGAATAAATAAGCTCTGGAGTCAGTATTGGAAAGAAACTATTGGATTCTGGAAGATTGTTTCACATTCATTCCATAGTGATACCCGTATCTTTCAACAGCTTTTTGTAAGTTTTCTTTTCGTGCAGGAATGAAATAAATTCAAGGTTTATGAGAATTGTTTTTGTTACCCAAGCAATAAACGTTGTAATGGTGTTTTTGTATTTTAATTTTTAGTAACTGATTTAGCTCAGTTATTATAATATCCTCAGGTTACTTTTCCAACACAAAGGTAATAATATTATACAATTTGACCTATTTCTTAAATAACTCTACAGTAATTGATTATTTTCTGTTTACTAGAAACAGTTATGTTCCTGGTCACTTGCGATTATTCCTTATTCTTTATGCATTTCCTGAAGATTTTTGTTGGGAAGCTTAGTCATCCTAATATATACCTACTGGTGATTGGATGTTTGTAGATAAAACTGAATGTTAGCACACAGCTACTTAGAAAATGGGGCAAAATGAATCAACAAGACTTATTGTTTCTTCGATTCGTTTCCTTGCGTTTTTGTAATTCGAATTTCTTTGGTGTTCCATGAATTTATGATATCATTCAGTATTATACAAATTACAATCAAACCGAAAGTCATAGATTTGACTTACCTACATAGATTTAGTCCAGACCCACTGAGCAATGCAAGTATCACTTTTGAAAATATTCGGTTGCTAACTGCATATTTGAATTGAGATTTCTTGGAGCACAGATACAAAAGTAATAAAATTTTTTTTTTCATCATATAACTTTTCAATAATGTAACGAAAGTAAACGATAAAAATTATAATTAATTTTTTTATCACATATCTTCTCAATAACGTAATGAAACTACAAGGTTTGGCAATATACTTCCTTCCCCTCGCCACACCTCGTGTTTTCTATTTATCGAAGCAGTGCTGGAAGTCTTCTTTGGTGAAAGCATTTAGGAGATGTCTTTTTTTTCTTTGCCGCTTCCACCTATTCAAATCGGGTCCCTTTCAAAGCAGATTTTATCTTGGGAAACAAAAAAAGTCACACGTTGCCAAATCTGGAGAGTACGGCGCGTGTTCGATTACTGGAGTGTGTTTATCGACCAAATACCGCTTCACAGATAGCACGTTATGGGCAGGTGCATTGTCCTGGTGCAAAATCTACGAGTTGTTTTTCCACAACTTGGGCCTTTTCTTACGAACTCGTTCTCGCAGTGTTACCAAAACTAGCAAATGGTAAGTGTGGTTGACAGTCTCACCCTCTGGAACCCATTCAGTTATCCCGATACCGTTAATGACGAAAAAAAAACTATTAAAATTGCCTTGAATTTTGATTTAAACACCCTTGCTCTTTCTGCCCCCACTAAAGCGCTTACACCACTCAAAAACACGCGCACAAGATAGAGAATTGTCCCTATAGGCCTCTTGCAACAATTTATAGCACCCACTCAGAGTTATTTTCAATTCAACGAGAAATTTGAGATTGATACTTTGCTTCCGTTTTTCATCACACATGGTTTTCGGATCGAGAAAAAAACACGTTCGTTTCAAACTCCTACTGCACAAATACTATAATAGTGACCACTTAAGTGAAATCAATAAAAATACTTTTGTCTAAATACCACTAATAGATTTTATTTATATGACCGGTTTCGGGTTTGACCCCATTATCAAGTATAAAACCGGTCAAACTTGAAACCGGTCGTATAAATAAAATCTACCAGTGGTATTTAGACAAAAGCGTTTTTATTCATTTCATTTAAGTGATCATAAATTACCATAAAATAAACAAGTCATCAATCACACATATAATAGTGACGAAAACGTGTTTTAGTACGTGAATAGAGACGAATTCCAGATACCCAAAGCACTACTCGTTTTCCCCACCCTTCTAGGGCGCCCTCTAGGCGCGCAGTCTCGTTAGTTAATACCCGGACCTCGTTAATGAAAAAAGTTATAATGAATAAAAATGAAAAATCCAAATTTTAATTTGAAAGGGTTATATTTTTAGGAGTGACTAATTTTTGGGAAACAAAGTTTTTGGCTTTCTACTATTTCTTGATATAGACAAAATGTGGGAATCTTACAAAGGAAGGAAGTAATCAATTTTTAAAGAATACACTATATACATAGGTGTGTAGATCGTGCAAATAAGTAACTTTCAGACACAAATCTGGAAGAAAAAACCTTCCTGAAACAGCTACTTTCATTAAAAAAGTTTGTATTTCGAACAATCGTTATGAAATTAAATCAGATATCATTCACAGGGTTTCTACACTATATACTAAAAAAAAGAATTTTTTTTTCCTGTAATTCAATGTTTATATGAAAGTAGCTGTTTCAGGACGGCTTTTTCTTCCAGATTTGTGTCTGAAAGTTACTTCTTTGCATGATCTACACATCTATGTATACAGTTACTTCTTTCAAAATTGATTACTTCCTCCCTTTCTCTGCAAGACTCCCACACATCAAGATGGAGTAGTAGAAAGCCAAAAACTTTCTTTCCCAAAAATCCAAATTTATAATTGAAAATTAATGTAGTTGTTATTGAATTTTTCTTTCTTTAATTTCAGATGAAGGAGTATATAACACGTATGTCTTGGATTCAGATTATACATCTTGGGCATTACTCATGCATTGTGCTGAGAAGTCAAAAGTGCCTAGGTATTTATCAAGTTTTGTAATGAGCAGGGAGCCTTCACTTGGGAAAAATGTTGTATCATACTTGAGAGATAAACTTCCCAGATATGACATAGATCTGTCTTACATGTTTGACATGCAACAAAACGACTGTAATTCAACAACTGATCTTCCACCTTCTCTATTGCTGAACAGACCATCTTTAACAAGCAGAAGACATCCCATGAAACACATTCACTGAAATTGAATTTAGTCCTGAAAAAATATTGTTTGTTTTGTAATCAAAGCCACAAGGAAAATAAAAAATTCTCCCCAATTTCATATGTTGACATCATCTCACGAATTTTCTTTTGATGATGTGAAATATATCAATACGGCTATAGGATAGGATCTAACTACAGTGTGAAAACTTTCCAAAATCAGCAGATATTACTGATCATATTATAAAAAATAATTTAATTCTAGACTAAAATATATTTTCTCTAACAAAATAAAAATAAATAAAAATTCTTCATTATATTACAATTCAATAATCATCTAAATGTTACTTCCAAGGTGGTTTAGGGTACTTTTCTTCTTTCTGGTGTCCCTTCAAATTTGATCTGTTTATGACTTCTTTTTCCTGAAAAATAATAATTCATAAGGATGCATATTATCTATCGAATAAACTCACGTGTAGCCAAGATGTATGGTCTTCATTATCACATTTTACTTTTCCTTGTTCTTCAACATTCTCATCTTGGGTGGGATTACTGGGTTTTCTATTCAGTAACTGAAGAAGAGAGGTAAGACATCAGTAATCAAAGGATTTGTTTACTGTTTCATGGTGCAATACTTAAGATAATGAACGTGAATATTTTATGGAATATATTGTCCTCATTAGAATTCCAGTATTGCAATTGTGACATTGAAGTATCAACATTATAACTTCACTTCAAGATCAGCAATAATCCATGTAATATATTAAACTTTTCGAAAAAATAATACAGAAGTGTTGTTTTTTTTTATTTTTAAGCTAAATTTTGATGATCATCAGGATCTAAAGTCACTTCATTGTTTAAAATTATTCCAAAAAGTAAATCACAAAATCAACTCTAAGAATGATACTTTAATTAGATATCACTCCTGTTTAGTAGAGTTTTATACAAAAAATATGTTTTGGACTTTCATTCAGAAAATATCCTTTTTGGTTTTCAACTTCTTCTACTTCTCTCAGAATCCTCAATATATCATTTAAAATTCAAAATACCTTGTAGACAATTCAATAATTTATGATTCCGTTCTTGGTGAATTAGACGAATCAACAGTAACTTCAATAAGTCTTGTATGTAAAATAACATAAAAAAATTTCAATTGATAATATTTATTTCATCTTTTGTGTTTACAACAATTTTAATCATAACAGTATAATCTTCTTCAGAACGACTGGAACTCTGTTCAAAATCAGATATACCAACTTGATGCCCTAGACAAAAAAATTATTTGAATATTTCAAATTTTTTCTACAAGATATGCTTGAACCTAAGTTAGCAAAAGCACAAAGTTTTTCCAGTAAATTAACTTCACTCATATGCATATTTCACATCTTATAGTGAGATTTTCAGTCAATAATTAACAAAACCACAACACATGTTTCACTATGTGTTTATACAATTAAGAACTATGTTATTAGTTTTCATAACTGTGACTGTTTTGTCTACAAAGTTCATGACAATAAAGTATTATTTCTCTCTCTCTCTCTCTACAACAGCTTTTTTGGGCTTATCTAGTACTAAACTTAACTACACATAGAACTTCTTAAATATATCAATAAATAGAACACAAGAGTAGGCATCATATGTAATATTGACCTACTTTAACGAGCCAGCATATTGCTCGTTTTTAGAAAAAGGCTTGGACATAGAAAACAAATAATAATTTGAACAAATTCATCAGAAGAATTCAAGTTGACTTTTATATTTATAAAACAAGATGAACTTCCTCTACAAATACCGAGTGGCATCGAATCTATTAGACAAGTCATAACTATCTAGATCTAGGCTAACACATGGGCTGAAAATTCCCGGGCCTAAGAAAGAAAATGCGTTTTTGTTAAAAATTGGCTTTATTCATCAACGTAATCTCCATCAAGAGCCACAGAATCATTCCAGAGCCGCTCTAACATTTCAATATGTACCACTTTTGTTGAACGATTTATCTTTTGCCTCAAAATAGGCCCTAGTTTCACTATAACCTCTTCATTCGAGCGAAATTTCTCACCAGTGAGCATTTTTTTGGGGTCTTCGAACAGCCAGTAGTTTTTCGAAGTCAAATCTGGCGAATACAGTGGATGTGGGAGCAATTCGAAGTTCATGTAGTTTTGCCATTGTTTTGATTGACTTGTGACACGGGGCGTTGTCTTGATGAAACAATTTTATTTTGTCATATGCGGTCGTTTCTTTGCAATTGCGGCCTCCAAGTGCCCCAATAACGCTATATAATAGTTACTGTTTATTTCCCTTCTCAAGATAGTCGATGAATATTACACCACGCACATCCCAAAATACCGAGGCCATAACCTTTCTTACCGATTGTTGTGCTTTCGGGCGCTTTGGACAAGCTTCACCAGTTGTTTCTAATCAGATGACGATCGTTTTGATTCTGGATTGAAGTATTGATTCCTGTATCATCGATACAGTTTATCCACCTGTATCGATGATACAGGTGGATAAACTGTATGCTTAGAGGAAGATACATGACCATTATGCGAGAAACATTAGTGGCACGGTTTGCTGTTCTCGGGGGGATATTATCCCTGTTATGGAACCTGTAATTGACGACTTACTACGCCTTCTGGGCCATAATGAATACAAAGTACCAGATTATGCCCTAGTCCAGCGAAAATACAATAATATAGTGGGGAAATGCATGCAGCAGGTCCTGAATATCATAATAAGATGGACCAAGGAAGAATGGCTGTGAATAAGCCCAACGAAATTGACAATATTAGCATCACTAAGAGATGAAGAAATACTTCTGTCGGAGGAGGTCAAATATCTGGGAGTGACTTAATACTTCAGGCTGACCTGAAACCACTCTCGAGAAAGAGTGAAAAGTAGTACCGTTGGTCAGACGCACTTATGGAAATAAATGGGGGTTGAAATCTGAGATGATATATTGGGTCAAAACCGTGGTGGTTGATTGAATACATAATAACTCACGGTGTGCCAAAGACGGTACAATCGACCAGCTCTGTTACGCCAGCGACGCAAAGTACGGAAATCGCATTTACAAAATGCCAAAATTAGGTACTTTTTAGGTGCTTTTTAGGTACCGAAGTCAAAAATTAAGTGCTCTGTAACTTACACCGCAACTCAATACTCAAAGTTGCGTTGCTCTCATTATGTATTGCTAGCAACGCAATGAAAATAATAACGAAATAATGAATGTTAAGGAAACACTATTAGGTGTTATTAAGTGCTAAACGGTGAGGATCGTGAAATTTTCTAATTAATAAACAAAAGCTTCCAATTTCGCTAAATAACAGATCTAAAAATCAGGTCTTTTGAAAATGAAGACGAATGCTCAATCAGATATAAACTAAGTGTGGTAATGAAGTGCTAATTAGGTGCTTGCAAGAAATTAAGATGAAAAAAATTAGCACTTCATTCTCATGCCCTTATTTATTGAGGAACTTACTGTAAGAACTCAGTCAATCAGTCATAGTGGTTTTCAGATCGATAAGCCTCATACTAGTCCCTAAAAACTTTCCGTTTGCAACTTTCTGACATTTACGTCTGACCATTGCCACTTAGATGCAATACTAAAAGTAACTAAAAACATTAAGTAAGCATACAAACTGTAAACAATCAAAATGTTACATTTTAATCCAGAAATATCTCAGACATTAAAAAATGTTAAAATATACGGAGCCGTTACCGATAAAACCGTAAGTGACCCAAAAGTGAAAAACTTTCATCTCCACCTAACATCCACATATATCAAATCTCATTTTGATACACCTAATGATCTAAAAGTTACGACTTGACCTAGTATAAATTAGCATTTAAATAGTTTTTTTTAATGAGAATATGAATTCAACAATTGCAAGCCATCTTCTGGTAGAGAGACCTGAGTTCAGTCATGACTGATGTATGATAGTGAGAGGTATAAATCTTCATCTTTTAGAATACTTGGCAATACATTCATCCAAAAATTCAGAATAACTGCTTAGTGACCAAATAGAGTTGAATAATTATCATCTGTTGAATTCGTTTCCTAATGATGAAATTGAAAAATTGCTTGGAAGTAAGGGCTACGGGTTGATTAGAATTGTTAAAACCAAAATATATTTTTCAATTGAGTAGCACTATGAAAAGTTTAGTTTAGGATAGAAGCTATTATACTCGTACTTAGTGTGAAACCCTTATTGGAGTTTTGTAAATTGTTGAGTGAAAATCTCATAATAAAGGGTTGTTACATAAATTTATCATAGATTTTCAAATAAGTAACAATCAATACCATGACATGGGTTCCTGTGAAAGTCCGTGTATCAATTTAAATCATTTCAGAAATTGGAAAATGACAGTCACTCTCAATTTTATATTATTATAGGAGGTCATTACTTAACACACAATTGGTAAATTCTATAAAGTACTTCAAAGCATATTCCATCAGTTCGGACTTCCATTGTCTAACATAATATAAATTGATTTGAAATCCTTGAAAAAAAAATAAAAAGATTAACCGAAAATAACAAGTGAAAAACGACCAACTCCCGCCAAACGGTCATCTCCCGCTAAAACCAATGAAGTGGGGAGAGGGAAGAGGGGATAGGTGAAAGCACTCAAATGACCTATAGTCAGATCTAGGAGGAATAAGTCCAGTTATCACTCGATGACGATTGAGGATACTAACAATCGAAACGTCGTGGCGTAACTTGGTTTGGGATCTTTCATTTTTTGTTAATAAATTTTTTAATTTTTTTATTTTCAGCTCTTATTATTTCAATTTTTTATTTTTCTGGTTGGTGCTTGAATGTTATTTTTTTGTAATTTCAGTTTTTTGTTCAATAAAATTGTTACTTTCGGTTAATCTTTTTAATTTTTTTTTCGGGGATTTCAAATCAATTTATATTATGTTAGACAATGGAAGTCTGAACTGATGAAATACACCACGAAACATTGTCAACCACCTTCAAACATACTTCAAAGCATATAGGAATATCTATGAGAACTTAAATATCCTCACCAAAAATCAACTGATACAAAAATAGAATAAAACTGTCATAAAAAAATGGGCTTAGAACAAATTATGGGAGAAATGAATATATGACAGCTATCCTCGTATCACAATTTGGCCCGAGTTATCTTCTCACACGTCACTACCCTATATCACCATGAGATCAAAAAAAATTTTAAAATGATAAATATATCAGTTGGAGTTAGTAGAGTAACTAAATGCCTTTCACATAACCTTCCTCTCTTGATGACTTAAAAAAGACTGTTGTTTTGGTATTTCATGAAGGAAATTATTCCAGTTTCAGATCTATTTCAATTTTAAAAAACCGTAAAACACTTAAAGGAAGTAATGAAAATAATCCCATTTTTATTTCTGGTGAATAAAAACAAACTCGAGGTTAATAATTTCGCTTTTGAAGTTGTAAAAGTTGTTAATGAGGTCTACATGGTTTTTATTAGTGGTATTCAGCTGACTTTCAAAACCATTTTTTGAAGCGACTGCTTTGCAGAAGTAAGCACTCATTTTTGCTGTTATCAATTTTCAGTTATCAATTTACCATCATTCACCTATTTTTGTCAAAATGATTATGTTGTTCACATATTGTTGTCTATATGATATGAAAGGAATATAACTATATTGCTTCAAATTGTATCCTGAAGACAGAACAGATGTTGAAAATCCTCAGCGATATGACTAGGAATATTGAATATTGAATTTTGAAAAAGTACATTCCTAAGTTCTAATGAAAATTGAATAGTTATGCAATTAATATTCATGCTATTAAAAAATGTATTAAAAAAATATAGTTATGAATTATTTATTATTTTTATGTATTTACACGTTTGAATAAATACAATGTTTCATTTTTGAGTCTGTACATTAACAATATGCTGAAGTTGACTCTTAAACAAACTAATTTTTTTTTTTTTTAATAAAGATGGAGAAGTGAAAAGACAAAACCTTTCTCTCCCAAATCCTCCAATTTTGAAATTGAACACAGGAGTGCTTCTATCAGAGTCAGACAAGTTTTGACTTTCCATAATGGATTGATTTTCTGAAAAGTGTTGATCTATAGAAAATCCCAAATAAGAATTTGATACAATTTGATTTAAGTTGTTTCCCTGTATTTTTCCAATGCTTTACCGAATCAGTTTCAATATAGTTATATGAAGGATTGTTATACTTTCACAATTTCAATAATCATAAATTCATTCACAACAAATATCTGAATTACTCACCAAATGGATATATTTTTGTATATCATTTTCACTGAACTGGTTCCCTTTTATTTTACTGGATACCACAGGTGCCTCCATATCTTTTGTCCTACTGCTTACAGGAGTTTCATCCATACATACAACCGCATCCTGAAGGACTTTCTCATTATATCCATTGCCAAAAACACTGTTTTCTCGTCTGTCACGTCTTTTTATAATATTGAATTGTTCTTCATGCTGCTGGGCCAACACTTCCTCTACATTACTATATGATCTTGTTTTAAGAGAGTTCAATTGATCGACTGTACTGAAAGTAGTTTCATCATTGAGAGTGGGGCTTTTTCCACTAGCAATTATTCTGAAGGTTTCTGTCCACTGAGATTCCATAACTTTTTGAAGTTGTTTAGCAATCTGCAATCTTTTTTCTTGGAGTTGTTCGAACTTATTCTGTAAGATATCTGCTTGTTGTTTGTGTTGAACTATTTGAAACTGAAGTAATTTTATTTCTTCATGATGTTTCTTCTCCAAGAGTTTTATTTCAAGGGAGTTTCTGAAAATAAATTAATCAGTCACAGTAAAGTATTACCAACTGAAAATTACTTTTACTTTTCGGATATTTGTTGAATATGTGTTGCAGCTGTTTTGGCGATGGACAGTTCACGCTTCTTAATATCCTCTTTAAAACTGGCTTGCGCTTGATCTAACTGACTCTGAAATTCTTTCAATTTATTTTGAACTAAAATCTCTACTTGTCCTTGATAAAAATGCCTCAATTCCATTTTATTATTCTCCATTTCTTTTTTAACTCTAGATAATTCTGCTTTCAATTCATTCTGAAATTAAAAAAGTTGATCTATGCCTGTGTGTGTAAACCACATATATGCAAGTTTAACGAAAGGAATATACATAGAAGAGGGCAAGGCCGTAGCCAGGGGGAAATCGAGGGGGATTGATCCCCTGAAATTTCTACAAGCAACAGCCATCCAAAAATTATATCAAATACATAGATTGTCTTGTTTGAACATTACAGGAACCATGAGAACAACACCAACCGCGGCAATGGAATTAATTACTGGTCTATCCCCTCTGGACCTGTACGTTAAGGAGGTTGCGTTAATGGCCATTTTATGATTGCGCACGGCTGGTGTAAACCTCGAAGTAGGAATGGGTCAATTGAGGCTGAGCCTATGGCGAGAAGCGCTCACTGCCTGACCTCTGCTGCAGGCAACCAGTGTTGCAATTGAACCCAGGTTTGTGTTCAATAAACCCTACAAAATACAAAAAAAAAACAACACAAAGTCAGATGCTACAAATGCAAAACGCATATATACAGACGGCTCGAAAACCAAAGAAGGCTCAGGATGTGTAGTGTACTACAGATCACTAAGCCTAAGGATTGAGTGGGGAATGGAAAAAAATACCAGCGTGGTTTAAACAGAACTGGCTGGTACCACCATTGCCACAAAAACGTAACAATCTGCACTGATAGCAGACAAGCCCTATTAGCCTTGAGCAGACAATCCCTATTAGCCTTGAGCAGACAACGTGTTACTTCAGGGCTAGTGACACGAGTGCCACCAAGACTTAGCCAAAGCCTCGGTAGATAACAACATTATCCTGAAGTGGATTAAAGGGAATGACAGGAGTAAAGGTAATCGCATTGACGACTCTTCAGCCAAAGAAGCGGCTGGACTAAGAGTTTTAGGACCCACTGGCACATACGGCCGATGACTTTGACTATTGCGGAACTATCCAAACGTTACACCCATGCTCAATCCCTAAAGAGATGGGATGGAGTCAAAGGATGCAATATTGCCAGGATCACCCTGGGCGACCCTGGGAAGAAATATCTGGCGATTACCAGAAAAAATCTACGCTTAACAGTAAGAATTCTGACTGGCCACTGTCAACTAAGAAAACACCTCCATAATATGGGGCTAGTGGACACACCTCTATGCAGGATGTGTGAACAGGAAGGTGAAACTGTCAGGCATGTCCTATATGAGTGTCCGGAGTTATCGTCAATAAGAGAGTGTTTGTTCGGAGAGTCTTGGCCTACACCTGCCGATATAAAGGAGATATCTCCTAGTGACCTGTCCACCTTTCTGGAAATGACAGGATGGACGATGACTTAGAAGGACAACTCCTCGAAAGGATATACAATGGGTCACATATGGCCTAAGTGTTGTGGGCTTACACTCACCCTCCCTACTCTACAGATGCAGATACTATTAGTATTATAAAATCTGTTAGAAATTTTATCAAGTCCTTGGCAAAACGAACCAAGTGCTTGAAAGAGAATATTGAAAAAAACTTTCCCGGAACACAATGAAAAAAATCTTACGGCACTGTGCGTACAAACTTTTAAAATATTGGCGACACTACCGGTTTCCACATGTACCCCTGAAAGGAGTTTCCCTCCTCTGAAATGCCTCACAACTTATTTAAGAAACTCCACAAGCCAGAAACGACTAAACGGTTTAGCGTTAATGTCAATCCACCGTAGAATTGACATCAACACCGAGGAGGTAATAGATTTCTTTGCTGCAAAGAAAGCTAGAAAACTAAATATTTTTTTGTAAAAAGATGTTAATATTACTGTAATGGTTTTCTAAAATATATATTTTTATGTAACACCATTTTCTTTCTTTCGTTATTTTTATATTTTATGTTTTTCTACTGTTCCACTAAACCAAACCCCCCGAAACTGTTTTCTGTCTACGGCCTTGGAAGAGGGCATTAGAGTCCAGGAAACTATATTTCTGATTGGCATTCACCTGTGACTTTTGAATAACACAGAAGACAAGCTAAAGTATTTCAAGCAGATTGACCATTAAATGAACATTCATGAAACAAACTCTATTTACATACCTAACTTGAAGCAAAAGTTCCAATCTCTGATAATTATAATAATACACAAATGAGAAGGTGCAGTGAACACTCAAATAAATATTAATCGAAACAAACATACCAACTAGGACTGAAAAGACAAAAATACGAGGTATGTTAAAAAAATAAGGTAAATGTTAAAATTTCTCAGACTACGTACAATCGATTAGCATTTTTTTATGTTGCTTAACTCATCTCAAACATATGTTCACAGTTTCAGATATTTAGCATGTTTAGTCTGTTGGTGAGAGGCATAGAAGTTGAAAGTGTTTTGCGTGTTCGGCGAATTTCTGTTAATTTTGACTAAAAAACCGTCGCATGAGCATCGCTCAGGAATTGTTGAATGCGATCCAGATTTGCTTGAAAGGGTCATAACTAGTGACGAATCATGGATATATGGTTATGACATCGAAACCAGAGTCCAATCGTCCCAATGGAAGAACCCAGGAGAACAAAGATCAAAAAAGCTCGCCAACGTCAAGGTTTTCCTCACTGTTTTCTTCGATTGCCGTGGCGTAGTTCGTCAGGAGTTCTTTTCACATGGTCTTACAGTCCGAAAATTTAAAAATTTCAACTATGTTCATTTTACAAATGAGTTAGAATCAATTTGCTAGGATCCCTTGTATCTTTCAGAGAACATTGATGAAAAAATCAGTTTTTTTGTTTTCAAATTCACACGTTGTTCAATAATCATGCACCAATGTCACAAGAAATTTTATCAAACCTTATACACCATGGATAACAGGTAATTTGAAGCTTAGAAAGAAAATTAATGATAAAGCCAGAAATAAATTCAGAAAAACCGATAAGGTTTTTACTAAATCTTCTATTGAGCGAGAAAAGAAGGCTTATCTCGAATACATCGCCTCTAATGATAATCATAATAACTCTAAAGATCCATGGTTAAAACTAAAAAACTAGATATTCACAATAAAAAACCTATATTGAATCTTCCCTCCAATTTATGTGACCCTAACAACATGAATGATTTTGAATTGAACTGGCCGATACTTGATGAAAATCCATATTAAAAAAACTAATTAATACAGTTTATTGTATGATTTTCACTATATTGTGAAAATCATACAATAAACTGTATTGATTAGTTTTTTATGAATGATTTTATTGTTGCTTCGACACAACAATGTAATAAGGTTGACCCAAATCTGGAACAATTTTACAGTAATAATGTGAATGATTCCATCACATCACTTCTTGAATTGACATTGATCACCGAAAATGAATTGTTAACCTTCATGTCACAAATCAAAAGTAGATCAAAAGGATTAGATGATCTCGATAATTTTTTTAAACCTCTACTGTCCATCTATAGTACCCGATAGTTTACATATTATAAACTTTTGCTTGGAGAAGAAAGTCTTCGCAAGTATGTGGAAGCAGTCTATCGTAGCACCAATACCCAAAATTAAGAACCTAAGGAATTCAAAGACTTGCATCCTATTAGTCTTCTTCCACTTCTTCCACTTCTTTCTAAAAGTTTGGAAAAGGGTATTGCTCAACAATTGAGGAACTACTTTCAAAACAATAATGTACTTCCTATTATGCAATTTGGTTTCAGACCAAACTATAGATCAGATGATATCGTCACAGTATCGGATGGAAGCGAAATCACTGTCCTAATATTGATCAACTTTAGCAAAACTTTTGATACCTTGATTCATCAACTACTTCGATCTATATTACATTATAATGGACTTTCTCAAAGCACTTTGAAATTTTTCGATTAATATCTTTCACATAGACAACAAATTGTTGTGCAACCTTGGACCTATCCTCTACATAATTTACACCTCCATTTGACAAACTGTTTGAAAAAACTCAAATACCATATGTATGCCGATAATACACAGTTGTATTATTCTTTTACCCCTGACTGTACAGCAAAGCGAAAATATCATTGTTGTTAGACTCCATTGAACTATTCAAAAGGTTATTCACATATACAATAGCTGAATTCTATAACAACCTACCACCTTCCTTTCGGTCGAAATCTGTTTCCAGTTACAGACACTGCCTGAAAGAACACCCGCTATCATAATTACAATTACAATTTAGGCCCTCTGTTTTTTTTTGTTTTTTATCTTTTCCATTTTTTTTGTAAGGTGGAATGGAAGAATGAATTCTGTTCAATCATGTATCCTATTGAGTATTTTCTTGACGTTATGTGCCGCTTGCAAGAAGTAATACGAAGAAAACGTCCAGTATTGTGGACAAACAATTTATGCTTTTGCATCACAACAATGCACCTGCTTACTAGTCATTATTTGTTCGTAATTTTTGTCCAAAAACAACACCCGTTATCATGCCTCAGCCACCGTATTCACCATATTTGGCCCCCTGAGGCTTATTCTTGTCCCTAATATTGAAAAAACTCATGAAAGGATGGCGTTTTGCGACGGTTGAGGAGATAAAAACCAAATCGCTGAGAGAGCTCAAAGACATACCAAAAAGTGCATATTAGAACTGCTTCGAGGATTGGAAAAAACGCTGGCCCATCTAAGAGGGACTACTTTGAAGATGTCAAAATAGAAATTAATGAATAAATAAATATTTCTTGAGAAAAATTAAAGTTCACCCTAATTTTTAAACAGACCTCGCACATTTGACCAAAGCGATGATGAATACAAAATAAATTAAGCTAAATGAATCAATTCTTTTCAACAATTTCTTTTCAGATCAATGAAGAGTAACAAGAGAATTCATATAGAAACTGGCCAATTTATTCAATCCAATCCCCAACTTATAAACCGTTCTTTTTTCTACAATTCTGATTTCCACTTCATCATTATATAATAACAAATTGACCAATCTTAGAAATTTGCTATCTGAGTTTTGATTATCATTACAAGTTTTATATTATCCATATCTTTTAATTGAAACTGAAGCACTGACATAAAATGTAATAACATTTTGTTTAAATAAATTGATGGTTGTAGCCGTTACTACTTGGTAGGAAATCATAATGAAGAAAAGAGAATTGAAACTTTCTATGTTTTTTACCACTTTTATTTGTAACTAACGTTACTGCAGTTTCATCTTATAAGGCCATTTTCAAACTTATACATTAAACTAACTATGGTTTATTACATTAGCATTTATATAGCACCACTGTAGGTAATAATAGAGGTACTTGGCTTGATTGAGTACCTGAATTTACAATTTACAATGCGGATGTGCTAATTTGAAAACCGGTGAGTAAACTAAATCGATTTACTAGGTTTCACCCGCAATGTTTATGAATGTGAATTTCCAAGGATTCTAAATAATTGACTTTGTAACCCTTCCTTGCATAGTGCAAAATTTCCTCATCGTTTAGATTCGGGAACTTATGGTTGCATGCCAAGGAATGGTTTGAAAACGTCGAATAATTTTTTTCTTTTTTCCTAGTCTGAAGGACCTTTCATGTTCAGCATACCGTTTTTGCTAGGACTTACCAGTACGCCCTAAGAAAGGATTCCGACTGGGGAGTCCCAAAGAGGGATAAAAGGGACGCGTTTACGTATGAAAATACCTTTTCATCACTGTTTCTTTGTGCCGCTATATTTTCGGAAGCTGAAATTCTGTATGTAGGTTCGTTTTATATTGTATATGTACAATAAGAAAGAATTTTTGAATATTCCAACTGGTGCGCCAGCCTCTGGGGAAAAAGGAGTGTCCATAAAACAAAATTATCTTTTCATTACTGTTCCCTATGCCCTTACATTTCTGGTGGGTGAATTTATATTTAGTATCAACATTACACCCGTGCGGAGCCGAGGCGGGTCGCTAGTTACAAATAATTCTAGATATAACACGGATGCTGATTGGACACTAAGAAAACACAGCAAATATATTCAGGTGATAAAGGGTTATCTAATGCACTCCATCCTGTATATGTGAATTGTTACATTCACTTTATCTGCCAAAAAAGTCACAAGTTGAGTCAGATCATTAGGTAATGAGTAGGTAATGGGATCATCTTCTTGCATGGTTTGTGGGTCGTTCATAACAATAATAAATGATCAATGGGGAATGTTCCTCCTGACGAAAATCAAGTTGTTTTCATAAAAGAGCTCTAAAACAATGCATTTTAAACTTATCATTTCAACCTTTTTCTTTAAAAATTATCAAAATACTTAAAAAAGAGGACTGAAATAATGCATTCAACATTTAAAGGGATTTGTTTCTATTTCACCATTTGGCAACATCGGCAACATCGGCAACATCTATATAAATAAATAACAAAAGAACTGTTGTTTATGTGGCTTGTGGAGGTGGTATTGAACTATAAAATATATTTTGCCTCAATTGCTAATTTATAAAGATAATTTTCCTTTTTTAAAGTAGAATATCTAGGTACGTATAAATTATTTCAACTTGATATATTACATGCAAGGTAAAATATTTTTAGGGATGGTAGGTAAAGTCCCCGGAGCTGATATAGTATTTGCCAGAATTCCATCAAACCCAGCAGAATTATTTTCGAAGCGCCGCAACACCTATAACAGTAACGAGCGCACGTCCAGTGGAGCGCGGTCTTGGTGACGTCACAATTGATTTATGAAGACCAGCGGCGGCCGGCGTTAGTTTTGTTCTAGGGTATGATCCACAACAAGACCTTCATTTTCACAATCAATTCATAAATAATCATATTTGAAAGAACAACAGATAATAAAAGTTACTGAATTACTCACTTCTCGAGTTTGGAAACCATCAAGTTCAGTCATCAACTTCTTTTTCTCACCATTCAATTTGACATTTTGTTCCTTTTCATACTTCAGATCATTTTGTAGGTGGGAGTTTTCATCCTTCATCTTATTGAGGTCTGTTTGGCACACTTCAATAGTTTTCCTACTTTTAGCCATTTCAGATTTTGCATCGTTCAATACACTTTTATTCTATAAAAGAGAAAAATATGATTAAATATTTCAAAACTCTCAAAATCTCTAAAGAGGAATAGTACACATTCCTAATGTGGGTGGTGTTCCCTTGAGGCAAAATAAAAGCAAACCGAAGGTCTCTTCGTGTATTCAGTTTTTGGTGATTTCAGTGTCAAATATAATGATTTTTATGAGAAATATATACAAACATTTGAATTTTTTATTCTTTATTAAAACCAATTCAATAGCTAAATACACTTCCCATTATATAATCAAAAATAATGTTATAATTTGAAGTGTGACTCTTTACTAATAAAAAAAAATGGAAGCAATAGGAATAAAAGGAACTGTACTGAAATATTTAAAGACTAACTAAATAACCGAAAACAAATCACTAAAGTGAATAATATTTATTCAAATCCTATCAACACAAAATTTGGTGTACCTCTGTAGTGTATTGGGTCCTTTATTGTTTTTAATTTACATTAACGATATCGGCTTACATCACAACTGTGATTTTATGAATTTAATTGCTGATGATACACTGCTGTCTATATCTCATAAAAGCCTAGATGTAGCTGTAACTAAAGTGAATTCTATTTTAGAAAAAATTAATGAGTACTTGATCGTCAAAAAATTTAAATCAAATATATCCAAAACCAAAGCCATGATTCTAAGTACACCATACAAATACAAACAACTCAATATATACTCCTGCCTATTGAAAATCAACGACAATAAAATTGAACTTGTACCAGAGTTCAAGTAGCTGGGTTTAATATTGGACAACGGCTTATCTTTAAATGCACATCACACATATATAACAAAAAAAAATAGTAAAAAAACTTTATTTTTTCACAAGAATCTCCACTCACTTGTCTACTGCTGCCAAAATAACTATATATAACACGATTATACAGCCACATTTTGAATATTGCAGTACACTGTTATATGGTTTAGATCAAAACAAAATTATGTCATTACAAAAACTACAAAATCGAGGCATGAGAGTGATTCTGAAATGCAACCGGTATACAAGTATAACATTTACGCTGGATGCTCTACAGTGGTTCGCAGTAGAAGACAGGTTGTATAAAGCAGCAATGATATTTATTTTCAAAACTGGTAATAATATGCTACCATCATATTTCAGTGAATTTATTACATTTCGAAGTAGCACACATAATTATAAAACAAGACAAATCAATGATTTTCATTTGCCAAAATGCAATGTAACAAGTTTAATGAAAATATTATTTTATAAAGGCTTAAATCAATTTAATAAATTACCTCAAGACATAAGAAGCAGCAAAAGTTTACATATGTTTAAGGACAGATTAAATGATTATATAAAAATGAATAATATTCAACGATATTGAAGTGATTAGATATATGTGTATATATGTATATAAAGTCTGACTTACGAGTTAGATTTAAGTTGTCCTTGTATATGTATTATCAAACCAATGTATTAATGTAATGTTTGTATAGTAGGATTTCCTATTCAAATAAATTCATTCATTCATTCATTCATAAATCCAACAGATAATTTTATCAGGCATAGCAGTCAAAAAAGGGGCAAACCAAAGACAAGTGTTTCGGACTTTTGGCCTATCTTCATTATGGTGCAGCCAAGTGCATGGATGGGCATCACTTGGTTGCCAAAAGAAGTACAAATGCTGCCCCCATGGTAACTTTAGTAGTATTCTAGTTAACACACGATCTATCAACTGAAACCACTAATGATTGGCTGGCTTCTGCTGATGGCTCCGTGTATTTGTCCTTCTTTTGGCAACCAAGTGTAGCCCATCCTTGCACTTGGCTGCACCATACTGGTGATGGGTCAAAAGCCCGAAGTACATATCTATGGTTGGCTCTTTTTTTAGTTATGTCCAATGAAATTATCTTTTGGATTTACGTATTATTTTGAAGCGAAATTGACAGATGAAACCTTCAAGATGGCGACTGAGCGTCATCTGGGAAAAAAATTACAAAGTGGCGGAACATATGAACAGCCTATCCGATATTTCACGCCGAACATTTTCGAACACAGTAACGTCAATATCTCTACAAATACTTATTATTCTCTGCCATATATCCAATACTGAAGCAGGTTTAGTTTTGTACACTTTTTC
>WOGO01000998.1:8517-19847 GCA_015342085.1 Leptinotarsa defecta | reverse complement strand
TTACGATTTTTAATGTCACGGAATAAGCTTGATCTGCTTATGTCATCGATGACATCGTAATGACATTCATTCACCTATTTGATTTAATCCCAGCCAAAAGGAATCTTATTAGAATTGAAGGGGTTATATTTTTAGGAGTGGTTAATTTTTGGGAAAGAAAGTTTTTGGCTTTCTACTACTTCAGAACTCTTGAGCAATCATTTGATGTAACATTCAATTGAATACCCTTATTTTATTGATTATATACTTTGGTCAAAGAACAAAAATCATGTTTTCGAGATGGATTACAAGTTCAAAAATATGGATTCGGATAGCTAAACCGGTTTTTACCCATAGTCGTATCAGTTAAAAATTCAGTGGAATTTCCCAGCTCTCTTGCGATAATGCACCATTTGATCTGTTCAAATATTAACCAACGATAGTGTATTCAACCGACATATTCATCACGTATGTCTGTATTTGTTCGCCGCACCCCAGAGGATAATTTAAATTCCAATTTCATAGAACTGTCCGAATGTAACGTAAAATATGCAATAGTGGCTACCAAGCTATATGATTTACCTTTCCATTTACCTATAACGTACCGTACGAGACACGTTCTCGTAAAATGCATGACATTTGAAAAAGAGAAACGAGAAAAAACGGTTTGGCGGATTAGAAGAGAAGTTGCATGTTTGCATTTTATAAAAGAAACGTCGAACAACTGTTCTTACTCAAATAAACTTCTCAGATGTGTTGAAAACCTCTAATTTTGTACATAAGCGAGTGAACCTTTGCTCTAGTTTGGAGTTAAATCAAAATATTGTTCGAATGTTTTGTGACTAAGATCCACCTAAAAATATTTCTCTTCAGATTTTATTCATACCGAACGATTATAATATAATAAAATGAATAGAGTATGAAAATTGATGAACATAATAGCTTGAAAAAAATACAATAAAGTAAATTAATGATCCAGGGAGTCCTCCAACAGGGTAATTTCTTGTATTCCACCTTGATAAGGTTTTATTTGCTCTCCTAGTTCTCCTGACTACTGAAGTAGAATAAAAGGAAGGTCAGTTGGGCCGTACTCCTGCAAAGTTTATAATAATGGCCCGAATCAAAATCCCGAATGAAAAACCTCTCCACACAATTCAAAATGATAACTGTGGTTCTAGCGTTGAATCTGGTAAACAAAACGGACTTGTTTGACGATAGTCGTGTCACAAAGTGTTCTGGCGATGTATTGAATTTATTGGAGCCTCTGGAGACACCCTATATTTTGTTTTATGAAAGAGAGGACATTGGCAGATCAAGATCTTCCGATGATGTGGTGCTACAGGTTTTACCGGGTGTTCCTACAACTGAAAAAGCAAATGCGCCACTGGAATCAATCAAGTCGCCCCGTAGCGCCAATTACTTTTTGTTGTTGTTTTACAATTGGAAAATAAATATAAGTCAATATCTTCGTCAATGTCAATATGTTTCTTTCATTTGTACGAAAAGTGCAATCACATGTGTGGTTCGTTGATCATTAGTTCATCACATTTTTCACAATATTGGTCAAAAACTCATCTACCAACATTATCATGACGTAGGTAGGTAGAAAGTGAGTGGATCTATTCGATCCTCAACCTACACTGCAACCCGCGAGGGTTTATTGTGGATCATACATATTAAAACTCGACCAAATAAATTCGGTTCATTTGGTGAGTAATCCTTCAGGGTAGCTGGATTGGGACTCTGCCAAACGCTGAAAACCATTTACCAGGTGAGGACTTGGTCGACAGTAAAGTCTGTGATTAACTAAGTCATGTAGGCAAGCCACACAATTGTGTGCTGCACGTATCAACCGCACCCACCAGCCAGGAGACGCTTTCCAGATTCTCTCAGGAAATCTGTAGCCATCTAGGCCGGAATGTGCAGCTCTGGAATCGTAGCTGCAGACCTCCTTTTGGAATACCCTTTATGGCAACCCTAATGATATTCTTAAAAAGTTCCAGATGATGGTTCAATAGCTGAATGATCAAACTACTGTGAAAATCAATACATATAATAATAGTGTATCTGATCGCTGTTTGTAAATTGAATATATTTGAGAAAAATTATTATTCAAGCTCTTTCCCAACTAACATTTTCATTTAGAAGTACTTTAGTTCATTCTTTCCGTTATACGAGGGTGATCTGAAAAGTTTCTGACCTGAAAAATATACAAGACATTTTTTCAGATTTTTTTCAAAATAGTCTTTTTTTAGCTCTACTCACTTCTTTCCACGATGCTTCCATTTCTCTAACCCGTCCAAATAGTACTCGACGTTTTTCTCTACAAAATAACATTTCACGAGGGTGATTGCCTCTTCATTTGCCTCGAATTTATTGCGCCTAAACTGCGCCAACAGACCATTCGAAATGTTCATTCGAACACGTTGTTGGTCTAATGTGAGTAAACGTGGCACCCAACGCGCGGACAGCTTTCTCATGACTAAATGTTGATTTAATATAACAATATGATATAACAATATGATATAATATACAAATATAATAAATACTTTCTTTTGATACGTTCATATTTTCTGCTATCTCTCTCACTTTAATTCAGCGGTCGTCTAGCACCATTTGGTGAAATTTGGCGATGTTTGCAGTTTTTGCAGTTTGTATTTGCAGTTTTTGAACGTCCAGAACGTTTATCGTCTTTCAAGCTCTTACGGCCACGTTTAAATTCAGCTGTCCAAAATTCCACAGGGGTAAATGATGGTGAAAGAGTCCTCATTCCCTTTCAAAAACAAATTTTTGATGACAGCTCGACACTGGATTTTGTCCATTTTCATAACTCACTCAAACAACTGTTACATAATTCGAAGTAAATTAGATGTCGAGAATTGGAATGTTGCAACATTCTATAGGGCGACAACAATAGCTGAGGGTAGAAATGAAATCATGACTTAGAAACTTCATATGCTCTCCCCCCAATAAAATTATTCTTGACACGCAAAATTGTCTTTGATATAAGTGTTTCTTCTTTCATAAAAATCATGGGCTCCAATTTGATAAAATAAGGAGATGAATACATGACTTTTGATATTTTTCACAAATTATTTCAGAAATCACATTCTAGCTAAAATAAAAAGGTCTCGCATTTCAGATTTACTCATTTTTCAATAATCATCCATCAGGCTATCGCCAAATTGAAGATATTATCAAATTGTTTTCCAATTGCCAAAAATTTAATTTCATACAAATATGTGGTCATTTTCGAAGTACAAGTCAAAAATCCCAAAATGTTCAACCTAACAGTCTCAGAGGCTTGGCTGAAAGCTCGAAAGACTTCATGTTATCGCCATTGAAGTATTTTATGACCTATAATTTCCCATAAACACACGAGCATCAATATCGGATTTCTCTCTTGAAAGTGCAAGGAGAAAGAGAGAGTAGTACTCCAAGAGCAGAACTGACAACGGGTGACTGAAACTAGTCTAACTGTCGTCTGTCATCTGTCCATTATTCAGAATATTGATGATTCATATTTTGACACTTTTGATATAGTTACAGAATGATGTGGTTTTGATGTGATTGGTCGTGCGTCTGTAAGCTTTTCTAATTCTATTCGATATTTTAATATCAAATTCACTACCACAAATAAATCGACAAAATTTCAGATTACCTGTGAAAAATATTCAATAGAATTTTTTGTATGAAACTTTCTGGCCAACTCTCTGAAATAGTCGTCAAATTGTTATTAAGAATAGATTACCCTCAAGGATTTAACTTTGGGTAATTTAGAGTGGTCTGATGAACCGAATAGTTTTGTAGTAATACCTTCATGATATGGCACAAGGGATCTAATAGGTGAAAAAAATGTTCTTTATTATCTTTATTACCTATTGGTGTGCAAATACGTGTGGGAATAATTAGAAATATCAGACCTTTTTATTCCTTGACCGTGAAGTTTTCTATATAGTCAGGTATAGTTAAATATTCATTCATTTCACCACTTGGGCTTCGATAACCCTTTTCCGGTCAATGATATTTAATTTTATATCTGAATTCAAATCATCTCGTTCCTTAAGGCTATCAAGGCATTCTTGCAGTAAAAAAATCTACTTTTCTACATGCTTTTTCCCACAGAAGTTTATAGAATTTGAAGGAAAGTCATTGGTGATAATCGTCTTGTTTTTTAACAATGTCGCCACTTAGTTAGTTGACACTTTGAGGTTCAACATTTAAGGTGAATACTACAACATTCTTTGAAGGCGTTTGTCCTCGCACTAAGGTCCTAAGTTATTAGTTGGATTAATTATACAGTAGAACTCAAAACAATCACTTCAAGAATTTTCATCTGTTTATCTGTGTGTTTGAATTATTTCAATCAGGTCGTGAACAAAAAAATAGGTCAATTTGAAGAAATACGTAAAGTATTTGTTGAAAACAAATATTATGAAAATGCTATTCAGTGGATTTGACTGAAACTTTGGTTACTAGATTTATAGTTTGTGATGAAATAATATGAAATAATACCTCTCGGTATTATTTCATGCACCCAGTTAAATGAACCAGTCTGAAAAAACGATTCTTATCTCACTCCAACACTGTGTTTACGGTTCATCATGGATATATTCAAAAAGGATGTGAATATTAAACCTCAAGTGGCTTGCGTCGAGGAGTTCAACGCTCATTTGTTAAGAATGTGGAATCATTAAATTGCAAAAGCAAAGTAGGCTTGGCTGAATTTATTCAATGAGTATGGACATTGAACGGATTGTGTTAGACCGAAGAGTCCTACTAGCGGATAGAGGTGAAAGAACCTAACGAAAAGAAACATTTTGATGAAAAACGTGCATGTGAAGAAAAACAGTAAATACCGATTGAATATTCAAACAATATATTGATTAATGAGTATTGCTTCAAAAAAAGGAGATCAGTTCTTTATATAAAAATAAAGGAGGATTGATAATATTATTTTTATTTTGTTTGGAATTGTTTAAATAGCTCAATACTACTTTCAGAATATTCAAATTTTCTATGTCAAACGGTGGGTAACAAATTCTATGCATGATCTACACAAATTTACCCAAAAAGTTTATTGTGAAATGAATTGTTTTTTTCCATCACACATTTCTTCCATTACATTTTTTTAAGTCAAATAATTGGCAAGCCAAAAGTCTTCTATCCCAAAAACAAATCTCTCCTAAAATATATATTCAGTAAACTTATTTTTAATCGATTCTTGACCAATTCTATTATAAAAAATCTCGAGTAGACCGATTCCAATAAGACAAGACAAGGTATATCATAATATGTTCTTCTTGAAACATGTTGAGATTGGTGTATTTGGTAGTATGCCATGACTAGAACTAAAATTGACAACATGAAATTCTACATATTTCTGTCACATTCGAATTCCGCAAAAACCCCATTTAGGCCCTTTGTTATTATTCAGCTTCATTAGCGATATCAATAAGTGCTTGAGAATTTCGAACTTCATTTTAAACCTGAAGCAAATTTCAGCAAAAACTTAGGTTAGGTTAGATCCAAAGTGAGCGCAACCCGCAAGGGTTCATTGTGGCTCACACCTATTCACACTGGACCAAATAAACCCACCTTCTTAACGAAGCCGATTAGTTTGTATAGTGAGTGGTCTTTCAGGTCAGAGGGTAAGAGTACGGCTCTGCCAAAACTCTAAAAACCTCATTCGGTCCCCAACGGGGCAGGCACAAAATATGTGCTCTGCTGTTTCATCATTTTCCAAAGATCCTATTCAGGTCCTTTGTTGTTCTTCAGCTTCAATAGCGACATCAAGAAATGTTTGAGAATTTTAAACTTCCTTTTGAACTTGAAGCAAATCTCAGCTATAGCTTGCTAAAATGATCAATATCATCAAAGTGAATCTAGTTGACCATATAGAAGTGTGCCTATTTGACCCCCAGGTACAACCCGCAAGGGTTTATTGTGTTTATTCGACAGTAGGGTGTTTAATTGACTGTTAGTCTTTTTTCCATATTGCAAATACATAATTAATAAATGTAGCAGAATGTAGCAGAGTGTTTGCAGATACTTCATATCACGAAAGGTAATAAAGTCAATTTACTTCGCTTACAAAGGTAGGTTAAGTTTCACCAATGCCATATTGCAACCTTTACAAATTAAGTCTGGAAAGAGTTCATATCTCCTTTCTAAGAATAAACGCAATATACCTACTCATTAGACAATATCAATCTGGCGGAGGATTCATTCAACACTTTAACTCTAGAGAACAAGAGAATTTTAGCAGACCTGAATTTCACGTATATAAACCTAAATCATTTTTTGATGCTCTTCGAGTTTTGATTCCAATTTATATTTTCGTCTAACACTACTCAGACGTAACAAATGTCTACTTCGTCATTCCAAATTTGAATACTAACTGTTGAAAATCTGTTTCTGTTCTGTTGAAATATGTTTTTCCGTTAACCAATTGTCGTCCCTTACGACTGACAAACTTGAAATTTTGAAACTAGAGGTCTCACTTTCTTACTTGCGATTCATAGTGAATACCTACTTTATCATTTTCCATATTAGTTAGACAGAACCTGTTATTGGCATCGCTTTAGGCTTTGCCAAACAAAGATTGAATTCCTGGATGTCAAGAAGATTTATGGAATTCTGGAAGAATCTTCCAGGATTGGAAGAGCACATACTTTGTGCCTGCCCCGCTGCATACAAACTAATCGGCTTCGTTAAGAAGCTGGGTTTATTTGGTCGAGTGTGAATATTTGTGAGCCACAATAAACACTTGCGGGTTGCGGTGAAGGGTCGAATAGGCCCACTCACTTTGGACCTAACCTAACCTAATCATATTAGTTATTTGATATATTTATCTTATTTCTATTTATCGATATTCAATAACTTATCTAGGTACTTTATTTATATTTATCATTATTATTATAATAGCTGATATTAGAATTTTGTGGAACAACGGTTCAGCAATAATTATAACATGCTAAAAAACAAATAATCTCAACCAGAGCACAAAAAGTTGAGTTTCTTGAAAAATTTTAATATAAAAATTATGATTAGTATATAAATAATCACACATCTATTTAAGATTGACTTATTCCAAAATATATTTTCTGCAAGTCGAATTTTCATATTTACGTTCAAGATTTTTGTCAATTCTCATTACACTTAAAATTTCAATATTTCCTTGAATTTGATTATTTCAAAAATATCGTTTTCATTAGTTCTTCCTATCATCTAATATTCGGGTTATTGTAGATCGAAAATTATTTAAAAAATGATGGACGTATTTAATGAATATAATGATATTATCGTTAGGATTAAAAGCAAATCTACCTTTAGCAGATTTGGAGTAATATTTTTATTATACCTAAACTATTAAACTCGCTTTCCTTTACATTAAATAGGACTTTCAAAGCGAAATTTACTGACCTATACCAACAACTAACCATGGAAACTAATCCACAATTTACTTGAAGACGATTTGGTGAAAAAGAATTATTTCACCGATACAAATATCAGTTTAGCAAAGAATATTGAGTTGCTTATTGAACTCATGAGTTAACAAAATTAATGTATCATATCATATTGATAAAAATTATCGAGCGCCATACTTATGTTTTGGAGATTAAATGATTTTGTTGATACGTCAAGGATGAGATGCACTTACTTTGAATTCTTTCAAAATAATCTGGTATATAATTTTGTTAACTGGGTGCTCAATTTGGACTGCATTATTGCCACTCTTCATGCATTCAGATCATGTCTCTTGAATATGAAACAATAACTGAAATTACAAACATAGATAGTATTATATTATAATACTTTGCAATCAAAGCTACACAATTATCCAACAGCAAGGTCGAGAAACTAGGTAATAATTGAATGACTGAAATTGACGTCTGAAAAAAAAGCCTTGAATGTGAACTCAAACTAATTATCTCAACGAATAAAAGTAGTCAGTTTGTCAGGATTCAAAATTGAAATAAAGCTGTTTTTCATCAAATGATTCCTTTTGTACAGAATACCATTCAGGGTATAACAAGCTGGTATTTAGTCCATTTTGAACAAAAACTTCATTTAGAGATATGTACTAAAAGTTTGGAACTACGGGGTGCTTGCTGAAGACTGCCAAATTGATGAATAAAGAAACTGTTTTCTTCATCTTTTGAAGACGCCAACTTGGCTGGTGAAACCCTCGTCGGGAAGACTATTGCATTTCTGGTGATTGTAAAGAGTGCTAATTTTTTATTTCTTCTTCGCCACAGGATCCAGTTTTACTAGTCGAACATTTTCATTTTTAACCGATAATACATAATTCACAACAGGGAAATGTAAATATGTCAAAAATGTTTGTATTGTGTCGTTTTCAAATGAAAGTGACTGCTCTGACCACAATAATGTGATGGTTAAATTGGGCCAAAGTTACGCATTTACCTGACTAACAATATGCCGTTGAGAAAGTTCTGAAATTTCGAGTATATCCGAGAAAAACAGAAATTTCGGAAAATGGTTTTTATTTTTTCTGGCTCCATTTTTCGAAGGATTCGAAAATGAATTACACTTCCACATTGCTACTTTTCCCCCTGCTACATAATGGTGTTTTCAGATTTGCTATCCGACGTTTCGTCTGTCTTCCGGCCACCATCATCAACTTTATTTTTTCTCATGGGAGATACATTAGATTATTCCTGTTTTGAATACAACCAGATTTTACTTTCTCAATGATGTATCATAAGTTTTCATTCTTTATCGAAAAATTGGAGATATTGAAAAAAATTAATTCCTATCATGATAGGCTTTGACTCTGATGTTTCTAAATGTGACTTTCAATTTGTTACACTCACTGACATTTTGTTATTGTACAAGTCACTGACTTTTTGGCGAAAAATGGCTTTCACGAATGAAGAAAAAAAAAAGATATGATACAAATTTATTACAAATACGATAGTAACAGTGTTAGGACGTCAGAAATGTATTTAAACTTGTATCCCGAAAGACGACAACCACATTGAATATGTTGAAAAGCCAATGCAAAAATACGGAGACAGAAACAACAATCAAAATTTGATAAATGAGGTAAATCAGACATTGTGTCATTTTCAATGAAAATGGAACTTTGAACAATAACAATGATTACCTAAAATGTAAAGAAAAAAGTAAAGCACAGCAAATGCTCAAAATGCTGGCTTTGTTCATGCGCAGCACAAATGTGCCCTTGGAATATTATTCACTGCACGATTAATTTCCCTCTTCCACACGAACTCTCTAACAATGCTGTGTTGAAAGTCTCAATATTTCGATATTCCCTCTGACCATAAACTCTATTTTTCAATGTACCCCATAATAATCTATCCGTAACACTCAAGTCTGGAGACCTTGCTGGCCACCTCACAGGCCCATTATTCCCATATGTTTCAGTCGGGTAATTAGATACTCGTCTGGTAGTGTGCGGTGGAGCACCATCATGTTGAAAGCAGATGTTATAGTTTGTTAATCGACATTAAAAACTGCTGATAGGTTTCTCCATTCAGAATTTCGTCAAATAAATGAGCACCCAAAATTACATCTTTGTAAATTCCTGCCTAAACGTTAATACTAAATCGCCATTGAGGTCGAATTTCTCGGAACTGCCTGGGGTTGTTTATACTCCAAATGTGTCCGTTATTTCGATTGAATATCCCACAATTTGTAAAAGTTCTTTCACCTGTCCAAATTACATTTTCCAGGAAAACAGGAAAACAGGAAAATCAGGTCTTCTTTTTAACCAATTACAAAAAATTTTAATCGCCTTTCGGGATCACCTGGATGCAATGTTTGAGATATGTGTATTTTGGTAACATTTTAAACTGCTTTTTTTGAGATGTCTCCAAGCATTTGTATAACAAACATTTATTTAGGAGGAAATTTGACGTGCAGATTTCCCCGGGTTCATGTTTCTCTGCAAATTATTAATTTTTATTGAAAAGCACACAATGTCTAACCTACCTCATATATACCTCATTTATCAAATTTTCTTTAGTTTCCTGGTCCGTATTTTCTTCTCGGCTTTTCAAATGAACCAAACTCGGTGAGCTTTCGATCCAATAAGTTGATCATAGTTCGATGTGGTTGTCGTCTCTCGAGATACAAGTTTAAATACATTTCCGATGTCCTAACACTCTTTCTATCATATTTGTAATACATTTGTATCATATCACTTTTTTCTTCATTCGTGAAAGTCATTTTTCGCCAAAAATTCAATGACTTCAATGACTCAATAACAAAATGTAATTGAGTGTAACAAATTGAAAGTTAAATTTAGAAACATCAAAGTCAAAGCCTATTATGATTAGAATTAAATTTTTTCAATATCTCCAATTTTTGGAAAAAGAATGATAACTTATGATACATCATCGAAAAGGTAAAATTTGGTACTATTCAAAACAGGAAGAATCCAATGTGGTGACCATAAGAAAAAATAAAGTTGAGACGAAAGAAGACGAAACGTCGGATAGCAAATCTAAAAACACCATTATGTAGCAGGGAAAAAGTGGCAATGTGGAAGTGCAATTTATTTTCGAATCCTTCGAAAAATAATGCCGGGAAAAAATAAAAATAATTTTCCGAAATTTCTGTTTTTTCCGGATATCTCCGGATATACTTGGAATTTCAGAACTTTCTCAACGGGATGTCGTTAGACAGGTAAATGCGCAACTTTGCCCCAATTCAACCATCTTCGTATCTCTCATAGTTTCCGAGATCCCCATGGCGAGGATCGAATTTGAAACACCCTGTATAAAATATCGTATACTCCTTCTGAAAACAATAAAATAACCAACTATTACCTTAGGTTTGGCTAACTCAGTACACCAAAATACTGCTATTATATATGTTATTCTGTAAGCCATGCATTTTATTATCGAGCATATCATGAGTACATACGTAACCTATTTTAAGAAACATTTCAATAAGCGGTTCAAATCTCGGTGGATATGAAACACTCAAATGGATACGACGGGTTATCGATTCTGAGGTCATCTAAAAAGTCGTCTTGAACATGTGTATATAGAACAGTTTCTTTTACGAATTCGAAGCCGGTTTTCTGTAATTTTTGGATCTAACTTTCAACAATTTTCCAACTTGTACAGTATTTCGCATTCCTTATGCGACGAAGGTAGTTACTAATTTTTCGAAAATTGAAGAAATCAAAATGTTCAAAAATTGAATTAAAAAATCTGTTTAAAATATGTTTTTCCGTTAATCAGCTGCCGCCCCCATACGAACGACAACTCTCAGAAGTTGAGAAACTTGTGCAGCTAAGGACTAACATGTGATTCCTATTTGCATGAATACTTTTATTGAAAAAACGATAAAAA